>JASSUY010006920.1:4574-72566 GCA_032466535.1 Forpus xanthops | reverse complement strand
CTGCTATGAGGTCTCCACGCAGCCTTCTCTTCTCCAGGCTCAACAGCCCCAACTTTCTCATCCTATCTTCATACAGGGGGTGCTCCAGTCCCTGATCATCCTCGTGGGCCTACTCTGCACTTGTTCCAACAGTTCCATGTCCTTTATATGTTGAGGACACCAGAACCATGCACAATATTCCAAGTGAGGTCTCACAAAAGCCGAGTAGAGGGGCAGGATCACCTCCCTCATTCTACTGGTCACACTCCTTTTGATGCATCCCAGGATACGGTTGGCTTTCTGGGCTGCAAGCACACACTATCGGCTCATGTTAATTTTCTCATCGACTAACACCCCCAAGTCCTTCTGTGCAGTGCTGCTTTGAATCTCCTCTCTGCCCAACCTGTAGCTGTGCCTGGAATTGCCCCAACCCTGGTGTAGGACCTTGCACTTGGCGTGGTTAAACTTCATGAGGTTGGCATCAGCCCACCTCACAGGCGTGTCAAGGTCCCTCTGGATGACATTCCTTCCCTCCAGCATATCAACAGAACCACACAGCTTGGTGTAATCAACAAACTTGCTGAAGGTGCACTCAATCCCACTGTCCATGTCATTGACAAAGTTCTCTGTTCTTTGCCTTTCACACCCTTTCCAGATATTGGTTCCAGTAATACACTGAGGAGGGATTTGCAGACCCAAGCTCTAGGCTTGCATTTATCAGACTAAAAAGAGAAAACTTGCACCAAAATATTCAAGATTAAGCATTCTGCAGTTGGACAATCAGATTAATGTCAGGTTAAAAGACTAAGCCGGGACAGAAAGGGAGAAGACACAGTGCATGGAATGAACAAGACCACCCTTTTCAATATCAGCGCTGATTTCTCCTTTTTCACAGGATTATGAATCTATAACACATTGCTACAATGACCAAGTTGACTGACTACTGTACCAAATCACACACGTAAGCCATCCAGCAAAATATATTAAAATATATAGCGGGCTGAATATGTCACCAAGCAGTGCCCATTGACATTGTAAAAACTTATCAGAATCTCCTTTTCTCTGATACTTTTACTTATCATCTCTTTGTATGTTGATCTTGGGTATTGGTTTTGATTATTCATTTAAATCATTTCGTATCAATAGAGTGGCTCTTATTTTTCCTTTTTCATTATTTACATGAATAGCTCTGTCAGTTGCTGTGGATGGTGCATATTATATATTGCAGCCTACTGGAAGGACATAAAATAACCCTGAAATTTGAGCATATGTCTCACTATTTTTATTGGTAGCTTAAAATAATGCTACTGGCCTCAGTTCTTCTTTCTTATTATATATGAAACTGCAAAAATCAGTAATACAATATTCAGGCTGTATGGAAGACAAACTGAGCCCTTCAATTAAAATACATTGCATGCACTCAGCCATTTGTTATGTTTCTTGGGGTTCTGCTATGCTCTTTGAAAGCTGCTTTCCTGTTCAGCCCAGGCATGAGACAGGACTTAGTTCTACACTGCATTGCATTCTCCATAGGTTGTAGGAAACATTAAACCTCAGATGGCCCACATATGTCTTTGAGTCTGAATTTTATGGGTTTAGTAGTTGTTACTGTTGAATTCCCTAGAGTTGCAGCAATAATTCTGCTCCACTGGACTAGGCATCATTTCAAACCCATGGCTACACTTTAAATTTAGAGCACTGGGCTGTTGGATGCAGAAGGCAAGATTAAACAAAGTTCTGCAGCATTGCTCCTATTGCTTTTCATCGAGGCACTCTGCTGTTATTCTTTTATATTAAAAATGGTCAAAAGAATTTTCTTTACCCTTTCTGACTCATGAATCACCGGAACCTAGGACTTAAAGAGTTAAGCAGCCATTCATGAACATGTTTTCCGTGTGTACTAATTTGAGTTGCAAATGACACTAAACTCTTCCTCTGTATTTAAAACATTTCTCTGTACCTAAACTCAATAAATTTGGAGGAAAGTAAACAAGACTTGCTTTACTGACTGCATAAGTGTGCAATTATGAGATAGAAAATATTTTATGAAGTGAATGGAAGATGCATTATTTGACTTACTTAAGCCTATTTCAGGGAAAAAGCTAAACACCTACTGTTGGAAAAAAAGGCTTTCCAGAGTCTGTGTAGCAAAGCATGCTTTTAACTGGGAAGCCTTTATATGTAACTACAATGTGATTCTGATTCCTTTATTTATTTAGAGCTTCTAGGTACCTTTGTAATAAATAATGATAATAATAGCATTGGTCATGCACTATTGAAGTTAATGGTACAGATCCCATTACTATTAATAGCAAAAAATCAGGCTTTGTACTGTTTCCACTGAAAAAAAGTATAAACGAATGCCTAACTACACAACAGATATAAAATTACTTTAGGAAGAAGTTGGCATGTGATATTTCAAAATCAGGATTTCAAATTTCATAATGTCTGCATTATTTATCCATGAGTTGGCACATACTTTTGTCCCGAACCAGAAATACTTGCATTTTCTTCTTTGGTGATGTATCCAAGATAAATATGCCTGCTCCAATCAAAAGACCGTATTTCCATACAGTCCTAGAAGTCATTTTTTCCTTCTAGTCTCCAAAAAATTGTAATCATTAGCACTCATTTTATATGTTCTAAATAAATTATTCAGGTCTTATTTACTAGAATATTAAATTTTAATTGTTCCATTGCATTTCCTCAAATGTAAACAAACATGTGTGAGAACAAACCACAGCTTAATTATGGCAGCTTCAATCGCTCAACAAAAGAGAGATTTCAAAGAGGAAATTTTAGATTGCCTAATTCTTCCCTAAGGGTAAACTCAGCTTCCTCAAAGATATTGCCTACCCCATTTTATTGCATACCCACAAAGGTAAATTTTGTAAAGAAGATCTTATAAAAGAGAGCATTTAAACTCTTTTTTTTTCAGGGAAGATAATTGCATATTAGTAGAATTTGTCTTTGTTTAGCACTGCCCAAAAACCTGTATTGAAAGTGATGAGATATTCATGCGTGTCTGCATCAAAAATAAAGAACGCAACAAAAATAACCCCAAAATGCTATAACAGAGTGGCTTACATAGGTTGATGTGGATTTTAACTGGTGTTTTCACTTGTGGACTTCACTATCTGGGGATAAAAAACTCTGGCTTGCAAACCTCACCACTCCTTTACAGTGACAGCTGTGGGCTATCCCAGCAATGTGGGAATAGAAATGATCGCCAGGCTAGCATTGGAACAGAAAATAGCTGTGTTTTGGCTTTGACAACCACTGAACGTGTGCAGACCTCATATGCTCCCTGATACGAAAACCAAAGTCACTGCATAGTAACAACTTGTACTGACACTGCATCCAACATACCAAATTCACTCCCATGCTGGAACAAAGCACAAGCCTCACTCAAGTTACACTCACAGGGCTTGTTGTAAGGTAAAGCCTTACACAGATAGCCTACACCCAGCAAGCCAAGCCAGCATTTCATCCCAACACGCATAACACATGGTTGTGAGCTTCCCAAGCAAGATGGTGCATGCAAGTAGTCATGCAGCCCTTTAAGATGAAGCAATCATTTATTTATTCTTGCATTGCTTCCAGTAACAATACTGTAATGACTTAGGATTAAAACCTGGTCCCAGCTACAGGTGGTGAAGGAAACCCCTGCCTGCCCCAGTGGGGTCAATCATGCTAGCACAGCACTCTCCAATGGTGGAACAGGAGCCAGTAGAGGTCTGGATCTGGCTTAGGTGTGCAATTACAGCATGTGTTTCAATGGGTAAGTCCTCTGAAAGCATTAAAAACAACAGAGTGGGCACAGTGGGACTCATTAGTGGGTCACAGAACTCAATCAATGAGTTCTAACAGTTCCTGGGCTGGCTTGGCCCACAGGAAGAGCTGTCATGCAGCACTAGATGATATGCCTGTAGAAGTCTCACTTGCTTTGACTACCAATGACTTAGGGCCCTGGGGTGTTGACAGGTCAGTTGGAATATTTTGGTATAAATGTTGAGAAACATGGGGAAAATAGATGAATACTTCAGAGACAGAATTCCGAGACAGAAGGAGGGTTGTTATATATACAGAAAAAGAGCAGTGTGCTACTGGAACAGGGACTCCAGCCCCTACAATATTGTTTTTCACTTAGTGAGTTGTACTCCCATTTCATATGCCCCAAATTATCCACAATGGAGCAAATTTTTGCTCATATTTAGCAGTGATTGCAGAAGGAAGAAAAAAGCCAAAGATGCTGTCAGCAAAATCCAGCTGTAATCTTGCAATCACAGAAACAGTCTCTTGTACTATCAGAAAATACATGTGTGGTCTGATCATAGCCAGAACATTTGTCTGGAATTTCTCCGCTGTTCTCATCTATGGCTGATGTTTACGACTGCTTTTGCACAGCCTTGGGGGCCCTCTGTCCTACCAAGTATGCCTTTTTCGTGATGATAAGCTAAAGGACTCTAGCAGTAAATAAGTGGTTTGGTTTTCCACTTCGCTACTGATGTGCAATACATTTCTGATAAAGAAAATACACCTGATGTGAAGCCAAAACCTGTCTTCCCTAAATTCCTTGAAGAAACAGCAGAAGACTAACAGAGCTGTAGATAACTCTCTGCTCAGCATTCAAACCTCAGTGAATACGTGACTGCAATTCTGCGTCATTCTGGTCTGCCTTTGCCATTCACCAGCATCAAACAAAAGGTCTGGAGAAAAATGATGTAAGTTAGGGCTGGATCCTCAGGTGCAAGCTAAGAGACAAGTAATGCAGGGCTCCAAGTGAGACCTAAATGCTGCAAAGTATTTAGCAGAAATAATCTAACAAGAGCAACTGAGAGCATCCAGGAGGTGACACCCTGCAGAGCTGCAGGAGCCCTTGGGCAAGTCCTGAAAGCAGATTACTGCCACTGTGATCTATTCCAGTCTGTGGACAGGCAAGCTAAAGTAAAAATGTCTATTAAAAAGCAATTTGTAGCCCCTCACCATGCAGTATCACTTGCTATTCTTCCTTGGATCACCAAGAAAATACAAGAAATGAGAAGAAACACTAGAATTAAGTCTGTGGGGCTTGGTCTAGTTTGCCATTTTCCTAAGGACTGGGGAAGTAAAGTGGGGACCTTAGAAAGAAGAGTGACCTACAGACATCAGTGGCATCACTTCTAAAATAAATATCTACAGATGTCTCTGCAGCTCCATGGACACTGCTGTTGTCCTTAAGCCCCCAGGCTATAAGGTGTGAATATAACTGTATAAAAGGTTAGTTCAAACACTGGGAAACAAAATCATCTTCTTCTAAGCAATGTACCAGTGCTAAACAAGAGGTCTGTGCTGTCATTTGAACTTTGAAGTTTCCATCTGGTCTTGGGCAAGGCAAGTTTTTAATGGCAGCTTCACAGCTAATAAACGGCTAACAAGCAGAGCTCTTAATTATAACATTCAGGATGTTCAAACCTAGATAAGAAATATTCATTTCAGTCCCTTTACCAGCCTGAAATAATCTAAATAGCTGCTCTCCGCCTGCTGTATTTGCAAATCTAAATGCACTGCGCCTGTACACAGGGTTTGAATTGCATCTGAGGAAGAGCCCAAATCTGACCTCAGGCCTTAACCCCTTCTCTAATTTCATTTTGGAGTCGAGAATTTATTTCTGGACAATTCCTATTACAAATGACCTTCCCCTGAAATTCTTCTCCCGGTCATTTAAATAAGAATGGCTCTAAAATTCAAGTAATAAAGAGAGCTGCATGACTGCTGTATTTCTGGGGCTTGGTAATTGACAATGATCAAAAAGCTGAAATGAGAGCAGAGCTATAAGATTATTTTCCATATAGATTTTTCTCCTAAGTATTTTAGTATTTATAGACATATTATATCTATTATAATAATATATTATTATCATAAATAATAATAATGTAGAAATAGAAAACTATATGTGTATAATATATATTGGATATGCAACATGTAGCATTATATTATGAAAATATTAGTATTTTGAAATACTATGAAATATTATAAATAATGCATATAAATAATATTTACAGATAAATAGAAAAAAATCCTAACCACTAAGTCAAACTTTAGCCAAATTCACAAATGCCTCTTCCTTGCAAAGTTCTATTTTCAAAGTAATCTCATACTGTTCAATAATATCCCCTAGAGCTGGCCATGTGCACCTGCCAGACTGGCATTTTTATGTTTAAGCAGGCAATTTTAATCCCATGCGCTCAGTACCGCTGAACTCAGACCATAATTTATGTTGCTAATAATGCTCTCCTGTAAGAAAACAATGCAAGGTGAAGCTGAAGGAAAGGTTTGGTTGTCAGATGCCACAGCAGTGAGCGGAGTTTGACAGCAGGGAGCATGGGGTGAAGAGAAAAGAACCGGCTGTTATTATGTGTTATGCTCCTCCATGAAAGGTGGAAGATAGACAAACTCCTGCAGTTTCAGCTATTTCCCTCCAACCAGGGTGCTTCTCCTTGTACTGTGACACCGAGCTGGGAAGTAATGACATTGCTTTGCAGACTGGAAGCTCAACAGGGCAGGGACTGTCTTGTTATTTGTACTCATCCGACACTCAGCACAAAAGAGGCTTTATAGTGACTGCGGCCTCGGGACAGTGCAAACAATCATATAAATAGCTCCACATGCACAGGGAAGCCTAGCTGGAAAGTTTAATTGCTGCGACAGCATCAACATCTGCTAGGGTAAAAGCCTACTTAAATTCCAGCACTGCTATAGCAATCTGGGACTATTCTCCTTGTACACTGGCACCTAGAGTATATTTTCTGTGGGCTAAAAAACCCCCAACCCCTGCTGTCAAGTATTTCAGCTTTGCTACTATCCAACACTTTTATTCTAGACACACATTTTTAAGTGCAGCTGGGGCTAAGTGACCAGCAAATGTGATTACTGCAAGTGTACAATGCCTGACATCCTTTATGCACTTGATTCTTGACTCAACACAGTGGGGTCTAATGGGAGCTGTGAGGATAATGCCCTGTGTGGCAGGTTGAGAGCACAGCTCTGAAAATTAACATGGAAGTTTTCCATCTGCATAAGGCTGCTTTGCTGGCAATAATGTGATGGGTGATGGGTAGCATAGGGAAAGACAGACTGAGGCACAGGCAGAAATCCTGTGACACCAGTGCAGAGTTTCTCAAGGACTTTAGCTCTTGGGAAGAGGACTAAAAGCCTTAGTTTCTCAAGAAATATATTTAATATCTTTAAGAAAATTACTGATTAAAAAAGAAGGTGATAGAGGATTATCATAACAAAAGATTTTCTTCTATTCATCACAAAAAGGACGCCTGTGGAGGGAAAACAATACACTAGGAGCTAGATTTATTCTCTGGGATTTCCACAGGTTGCCTTAGCAGTCTTAAGGACAGGCACATTTCTTTCCTCACACCCTACTGCAGGATGGAGTTAAATCACAAATTCTTCAGGGAAAGGGTGATCCCATGTTCTGTGTCTGTTACAGTGGCACCCTGCCCCATAAACATATGCTCGTATTTTTAGTATCTCCACTGTGAGATTTGTTGCTAGAATGGCTTGGTGAGAACATAATGCTTGCACTGTGTGTTGGGTCAGAGTCGATAATTTTAATAGGCCCTCCTGAACATGAAATATATTCCCAAACAAAAACACAGAGACAGAGGCAGCAATTATTTTCATAATGAGAATTGGTAATTGTATGGACAGTGCTGAGCAAATATAAATGAGAGCTGTGGACTAATAGCAGGCTTCTGTAACACTGAGAGAAAACATATTTCTGTAAACAGAATTAGGACTGCTAATACTTTGTATTCATACAGCATTTCTCAGAGCTGTTACCTCCATCAGGAGCAAGCAGGGAACAGAGGTGAAGTGGTTGCCCACATCAACTCAGTGATGCAGTGCGTGAGGGCTCCTAGACCATCTCTACCGGCCTGCCTGATCCCATCAGACCTCTAGCATATCTGGAAGTGTCAACGTACAAGGAACCAATGAAGTGCCACTACCTTGGGTGACACTCGGGATACCTCTGACAGTCACTTTCCCTTCCATCAGTGCTGACTGGCAGCAAGTTCCTCCAGCTCCTGCTGGACCCATTTCAGGTGGGGGGGGATCAGGTCAGGGCAGGTTGGACAGACGGATCTTTAAATCAGACATGCGGACACAGCAGTCCTGGACTTGGTGATCCTAAAGGTCTTTTCCAACCCAGCTGACCCTATGATCCTATGATTCTGATGTGACGACTTTACCTACAGCTCCACCTTGCCTCTGAATACACCCCTTTGACAAACATTCAGATATTACCAACACTGGTATACACTTGGGGGCATGAGGGTGTGATTTTTCATGTCAGCATGTAAAGAAAGAAGAGAATGACTCAAAATTACATTTTTTATTGTCTGAATTTTCTTGAACTTTCTCATGCATTAACTGAGATTACTTTAACTTCTTATGCTTGGAAAGCTTGATGCCTCTGATTTTGGATACTTTTTTGTTTTTCATTGATAGACAAACAAGTCCTCACTGGGTAGTTTTCCACTTCACTGGCTATTTGAGACCAATTCATAGACAGCATCTATATGGCCAGGAGCCAAGTTCCAAAGAGATGTAAATAAGGAGAGTAGTAATTTATATCAGCAGATTATGTGTTATGGCACTAAATGTCTCCTTCCTCCTGTCCCTAATACAGGATGCTCTGTCTAGCACATGCAATAACAGTAAAAGGCTGGTAAAATTAAAGGCCCATTCTAGTAACCTTTTACAGTCTGATTTACTAATTGGGCCGTGGGACTCACAAAACTGCGATTCTACTTCAAGTCCTAATTATCTGACACTCAAATCCCAAATTAAAGACCTTATGCAGATGATTGGAGTCTTAGGGAGACATGATTCTCTCCTGTCATTTTAAAGCGACAGACTTTTCATATACTGTATGTACAAAAATGGGAAGAAGATGACAGGAGCAATTTTGCTTCCTTGCTATTAATATTCATGACACCCATGCTATCCAGGAAAAGAAGAAAAAAGAAGAGAAAAAGAATTATACTACAATAGAGATGTTTTGGCAGTCTGCGAACAACTGCACTTATAAAGGGCTATTAATAGATTAAGATCGTGTCTACTGTACTCCCAACAGTTACCTAAGGATCTTGAAGTGTACTCGTAATAATAGCAATGCTCAGTACTTAAAGTTTTACATCTCCAAAGTACTGTACAAACATTAACTAATTGATCATCAGCATCAGAATGATCTGTCAACATTAATCAGAAATACCTTTTGAAAACCAAACTAACCCTGCATTTCGGTTGTTCGGGTGGCAGATCTGTTCTGTGGAGGGCCTTATGCTCTGGAGGCTGAGTGTCTTCTATACTGCAAAATTAAGAGCTATGAGAAACACTTGTCATGGATGCTCTATCTTAGGATCATAGAACCATAGAATAGTTAGGGTTGGAAAAAGGACCTTAAGATCACCCAGTTCCAACCCCCTTGTCAGGGGCAGGGAAACTTCCCACTGAACCAGGTCACCCAAGGCTTTGTCCAACCTGGCCTTCTACACTGCCAGCAATGGAGCATTTACCACCTCTTTGGGCAACCCATTGCAGTGCCTCACCACCCTTGCAGTAAAAACATCCACCTTATGCCCAATCTAAACTTCTCCCGTTTAAGTTTGAACACGTTACCTCTTGTCCTATCACTACAGTCCCTAATGAAGAGTTCCCTTCCCAGCATCCCTATAGCCCCCTTCAGATACTGAAAAGCTGCTATGAGGTCTCCACGCAGCCTTCTCTTCTCCAGGCTGAACAGCCCGAAGTTTCTCAGCTTGTCTTCATACGGGAGGTGCTCCAGCCCCCTGATCATCCTCGTGGCCCTCCTCTGGACTTGTTCCAACAGTTCCATGTCCTTTTCATGTTGAGGACACCGGAACTGCACATAAGAGGTCTCATGCGAGCAGAATAGACAAACACAGTCTTCTTGTTTTGATCACACGGGAATAATATTAGGAAGTGGAACATTTCTTTTTTTATCACAAACAAAATATTATTAGTGGGGTTTTGAGAAAATGCATTCATATAAATCTATAGTAAAGATAGCAGTGATAAAAATTTATATATTGTGGGGTTTGGCAATTCTTGCTTTGTAGATGCCTATCCTTCAACTGTATCCTTAGATGACTGCACTGTACAAAGAGAACAAAATGTTTCACTAGTTGGTACCTTTTTATCTTTAAACCAGTTCCCTTTGATCATAAAATTGAAGTGGACCTTGAAGTAGGAAATATATATTTCTTGGGTTTTGACTTTTGATGGATCCTGATCTCATTTCACTGAGATGCCAGAGGGAGGCAACTCTCAGTTTGCTTTTTGCAGTTAACAGCATTCATGTGGTTGAGGACGTGTCTTTTTTAGCATAAGACCAAGCTGTTGTGCCTGCCTCCCCATACCAAAGCTGATATAAAGGGCCACCACGGGAACTATTTGGAGCTGTTGCAACAGGTTATGTACCCGAAACAACACAGGAAACAAACTACAAACTTGTAAGCACTATCTATTAATGCTGAACTTAGTAACAACTCGTAATACATATACACACACGTTCACACTATCTGCCCTCTGCGTCCCACCGAAAGGATAATATTAACAGAGGATCAAGGTCACCAGAGAATTTTAGTTGCTTGTGTTGTATATAAAGGTCTTTAGTGATGTGATCACGTATCATTTTTCTGGATGACCTGGTCTCATGTGGTCCAGAAATGCAATTATACGTTATGTTGTTTGCTCTTATGCTGTGTGTGGCTTTTTGGGTTTGGCTTTGTTATTCCTCAGTGTTATCTAGCCAAATTTTCCTGTTGATTTCCATATGGGATTTTCTGCCTAAGTGCTTCAAAAATATTAATGAACTCCAGCTGTGTTCCAGTGCAGGGTGGAGGGTGAGAACAGAATAAGATGATTTAAGGTTTCTTGTGCATTCAACCATTGCATGCCCAATTTTTGCAATCTTATTATCCTGATGTTTTTAGGGAGAAGATTTGCATTTTGTTTACTGGATGTTCAAGAATGAAATTGATAAACCCCCAAATCTCATTCATTGGTATAATATTAAAACCCACAGGATTCATTGGTAGCACTGGAAACTTCAGTTGCATTTCACAGACTTCCGTCACTAAAATAAGGGATAATTGCAATAGGAGAGAAGCTTCTCTCAAGGGTGTTTGGCACACATTTTGCAAGCCCCATGAGGTTTTATGGTGCAAATGGGGCTTGCAGAGTTCCCACTGGTGGAGACTGCAGGATGTGAAAAGGAAGGAGAAATATGCTAGTAAACCAACTGCTGAGGGGTGTGTAGATTATCAGTGTGGGCTGTTACTACCAAGCATGGATGATTCCCCATTCAGATAACACCATTACTATGAGTGGGTTGGCTGGGTTGCCAAAAATATCAGCCTTTCTGAACTGATGTTTGTTTTTCTATTTTTCTCTATCTATTATGACTCCAGTGATACAAGGATCTTGTTCCAGTGTTTCCTAGTGCTGCTCCCAGACTTCCAGCCCAGAGAGGCTGGCTTCCCCTTCTGTTCTCAGCCTTGTACATTCTTTCTCACTCAATTTAAGTATATCCTCTCATATCCTCTTCCCACCCCCCCATAACTCCATATTTGCTTTCACACACTTCTCATTAGTACTAATCCTATTCAATCATTCTTATTCTCCCAGTTCAGCATATTCCCTGTTGCTTATTATGTGATCTCAATTTCCTCACCAACCCATGGACCCACAGTGTTGCTATACCCTTCTCCTCAGTCCCACACCTCTACAATGCATACAGAGTACCAATCTCCCTTACTTCCCTTACCTGCCAATCTACACTCTCCATCTCCCATTTTCAGGTCCTTTCTTTGTGCTTTAATTCCCTAGACTGTCCACTTTGCAATCTGTTTTTGAATCAAATAAATACATCTTCCTTCCAGCTTGGCTACTGATAGACAGAAAGCTTTTCAATTGGCTACACAGCCTGCATCACACCAGACTAGGAAAAGATGGACATGTACATAGAAGACTATCTAACTTACACCTCAAGGGAACTGGAAATTCAGAGTATGCCTGCTCAATGCTGTGTACATGATGAAACTCTCCTTGTGTTGACTCTAGAACTGAAAGCAGTAGGACAGCATTAGTAAGGTTCTGATATGGAGGTTACCCTGAATTGTTTTCGTATAACTATTTGCAACCCTTTTTTCTCCCCAACTAACTCAGAGCTTGCTTAGGTTTCCCTAATGCATCACTGAATCACCATGGTCAGACTTGCCCTAAACATTCAGAGGAGGTTAAGCTATATATTGCAACAGCCCAGGGAATGGAGAGACACCCAATGAAGGTTCTTGGCTCTTCAAAGGATTATATAACTTTCAAATTACTTGTTTAAAGTTAACTTTCAAGCATCTGTTTTATCATGTCTCAGTATATACTTGCATACTAATGCCACAAAGTAGAGAAACAGTGCCCAGAGATTTGGAGTCAGTACAAATTATTAGACATCTCATGAAGGTCTCTCTTGCTCAATATGTAGCCAAATAAAAGTGATATTTAAATAGGCTTCCAAGAACTGAGCGTCTCCTATGAGGCACATCCAAATCTCTCAAGTCTGCAGAAATCTCAGGAGAAAGTGAAATTCTTCACAATTGTGTGAATCCCAGCTCAAGTAATACAAGATGAATTAGGGTGGATTTTTTCTAATCTCAGATGGAGTCTGAGAGTTTCTTCATTAGGGACTGTAGTGATAGGACAAGGGGTGATGGGTTCAAACTGAAACAGGGGAAGTTCAGGTTAGATATAAGGAAGAAGTTCCTTACTGTGAGGGTGCTGAGGCTATGAACAGGTTGCCCAAAGCAGTGGTAAGTGCCCCATCCCTGGCAGTATTCAAGGCTAAGTTGAGCAGAGCCTTGGGTGGCATGGTCTACCGGAAGTTGTTCCTGCCCATGGCAGGGGGTTGGAACTGGATGATCTTAAGGTCTTTTTGAACCCAAACCATCCTGTGTTTCTATGACGCTATGAAAATTAAATGAAAAACTTTCTACTAGGAGCAAGGGGTGACCGTAGGTCTGAAACACCCATTTTGAGGCTATTCTTTATTTAAATATATATTGAGCTTGTCTACAGGGAACCATCTATGTATCACTTGCAAATTCTGGTTTGACTCTATGAACTCTCTGTATTTTTCTACCTTTGTTCTATCTTTTGGTGTTTTTGTCAGATGAAGTCACACCAAGTCTGTAGCTGAAGGAGGAAATGAATACAGATCTTCTGAAGGCCAGGTCAAAGCTCTCCGTTAGACAGCCTCTCCACACTCTGCCAGCAAAAGCAGATTTCTTTTGCCTGATACAGTGTGACAATACAGGTCACTTCAATGAAGCAAACCCACAACTTTATAGTTTTAGCTTCAAAATTTCCCAGCTCTCAGAAATGAAATGGACACTATAAAACTGTTTTGTTTACAATCCTGTAACATGGGGGAAAAAACAGCTTGGTGGATTTTTACAGAGAGAACAATGCAGCAGCAACACCTTTTTACTTGATGCAGTCAAATGATCGGCTGGCCTTAAATCTCAGAATCTGGGATATATATAAAAAACAACCCACAACCAAACAAAACCCACCTCAAACAAAAAGAAAAAACAGGCACCAAAACTGCTGACAAACCATTATTTTCCTAGGAAATAGTCTTCCTGTAGACAGATCTTACTGTGTACACAGCTCCTGGTTTTAGGGGTAAGAAATCGCAGGCCAAAAAGAAAACAAGCACTATCTGTCTGGGCTTTTCCTCTGGAAAACATACTTTTTTTCTCTATTTCATGTAGTCACTCAGTATAATGTTTCCCAAACTCTTTCAACTAATCCTTTTTTTCTTCCTTTTCCTTCCTTCCCTCCTAGCACATTTCCAGTTAGTGGGTAATTGTAAAGAGCAAATCAGACACAAGTTTGCAGCAGCAGCACAAAATACCTGGATAATTTCGGGAAAGTTTAACTTCACATTCTAAAGGAGTAGCATTGTGATGAAGAAAATTGCCTCACATAAATTCCTATTTCTTCTCTATAGACAATGTGGGCACAGAAGCAAATGTATTTTAAATGGGGTTGCTTTCAAGCTGCTATAATATATATTTTATTGTCATTTCCACTATAGAAAATGCTGAGAATGGAGCAAAGGAAGGGATTGGCAGTGAAGAAGCACTCTGTTTTTCTGCCCGATTAAGGAGAGGTCTGCAGTGACCAGTAAGAAACTGAGAGTAAGGAACTGCAAGCTGGCTTTTGTGCCGATTTCCTTGAGGCTTTAGACAGGAAAAAAGTTTCAGTTTTTGCCTTAATTACTCTTACTTGTAAAATGTGCACAAAAACATTTTTTTTGCTGTAGAGGTCAGATATGAGGGTTAAGACTGAAGACCAAAGATTGAAAGGCTGAGACTGAAGATATAGAAACAAGAAATATCGCCCTCCTGCCTCAAGCATCCTAATCCACTCTTTATATGTTTGCAAATCAGCTTTGATCATTTCAAAGCGCATCTCGTAACACAGGCTGCACTTCTCACAATGCAGTCATAAGAGATGCTCAGATTTGAAGCCATTTGATGGCTGGGCTCTTAGTGACCAAGAGGAGCAACTCCGAGACCTCATGATCTCACCAGGATCTTTTCCAGTGAACTCAACCACATGCTCTATTTCCAGCATGTGTAACATACACAGCTATGGTGAGCACCATTTCTGGTAATCTTCTGTTAGTGACTCTGCTAAACCACTATGGTACTTTGTAAAATGTTTGCTGTGTTTCAGCTGTTATAGTAACTAAGTAAATCAAATCTCTGTTCTTGGATGCTTTCCCTCTCTCTATCCCAAACTACTCTTTCAACTCGCTCTCCCTTAAGGATCTTATTTCAGTGTTAATATTTTATGCATATAACTATGATAAATAAAGAACATAAACATGGAATATGAATGCATTCCTGGAGGATAAAATAGCACTCTGAAACCCCAATTTTGTTTTCATTTTGACATATTATTTCTTACGAGAATAAAAGCTGTACCTAAGGAAATGCCTGCCAGTCAAAAGCCTAAATGAAAAACAGAGCAGGAAAACATGCAAAGCTTTAAAGTTCTAACTAACTTCACCCTAAAGATACCTTAGGGAAGTTAAAGTAAGACTGGTATGTACCCGTTCAAAGATGCACATGTAACCTTTGATTTCTTTCTTTGCAGAGGACTTGGAGATGACAGGAAGAAGATGTTAAGAAAATGGAATTACATCAGCCATACAGAGACTGAGGAAGAATTCAGTCACTCGAAACACTTCGTTTTTTGATGCAAGATGTTTCAAGTTCTGTGAATCTAGTAAACGTGATGCATTTAAAAAGCCTCAAAATAGTAACTGATGATATATATGAAGATTTTATTCTGGCTGCAAGAAGAAAATAAAACGTGCAGAAAATACCCAGAGCACTTTACATAGTTCTTAGGGGGTAGGGAACAGATAAAAGTCACTATAGCCTTGTCTCTTCACTCCCTGTGTCCTATAAAGCTCCTGGTGGTCTGGTGGAAGATTTCCACTTCTTTGGAGGTGCGATAAAGCCTGGACTTTTAGTTCAGATCTAAAGCCAGTGTGAGATGCTAATGCCATCGGACACTTCATTCTGCCTATTTCATGCCTTCCCTCCATCACTTCAGAGATGTTATTTGTACTCCTCAAGAAGGTGAGCAGCCAGTAGTAACAGCCAAAATCACATTCCAGAGTATGACATCATTTCTATCGTGCCATGACTTGTTTTAACAAGAGCAGAATAAAATCCTGAGTTATTATGAATTTTGAATAACAAAGTACCACCTAGGACTTTGTAACTAATATTAAAGCCGAATGGAGACCTTGTGTTTTACATTATAAATTGGTACAAATGATGCCACTTACAGCACTATGGCAGGCTTCAGCAGGAGGCTTACAAATGCCACTTGTAATTAATAAAAACTCCAGTCTCAAATACATTTCACAGTTTATTCCTGGGGAGAAGTACTTTGCACTTTTTGAACTTCCAGGCTGATGGGCTGAGTACACAATTTGTGCAGTTTCTTTTCAAGTGGGTAATCCAGTACATGGCTGAGCAAATGACAAACCAGATGCAAAATGAAAGGTACCCCTTGGGGCTAGGAGAACTGGAGAAACAATGGAATCTGCAGGACATTTCTAGTGAATCAGACCCTTGTTCTCCTCCACAAAGGAGTAGGGGAAAAAAAAAACCCACGGTGACACATAAAACATGTGGCAACAAATTGATGGCAACTTCTACAAAATGGGAACATGAACTACGTGGCATGTGGATAAAAGAGAATGCATCTGCAAAACATGTGAGGAAAATTGTGAATATAATTCCAGCAATTATGATTATAGCGTTGTATACGCTACTGCACTTAATTACAATTCTCTGCTCTTTTCATGCTATGGAAATGGACTAAATGGACTACAAAATATTTCTCAAAAGACAAGCAATCTGTGGCATGAATAGGAACGTCCTTTATCTTAATACAATGAGGCCCACATTTCACAAACATGGCAGCATCTCCGCGATAATTCTTCAGAGCAGGATTTTGAGTGCAAAATGAACATTGTGGAAAAAAATTAGCAGCTTTTATTATTTCATCTGCAAACATGAATAGGATTATTAGGAGGATTAAGATGAGGTTTGTTGTGTTTTATAAGAATAGTTTACTCTGGAGTTATATTAAAATAGAAATTCTTCTTTTTCCTAAAAAAAATGTCATTTTATTGAAAGAAGGTTGATTTTAAACCAAATAATCTTCATTAGCAAGCTTAGTGCTTTCCTCATTTTTCTTCATTGGAATGAGATGTGCAAGTATTGTAATACACACACACTCAGAACAACAGTTCTAATCATTAATCTTGAACTACGAACCAGCACAGTTCATCGGCGCAAATATTTTGCAAAGAGAGAATTCTGTTTAGGAACATTGGTTTAGAAGGGACCCTCAGGGAACTGAATTAGCTTTCAGAGGTGTTTTTTCTGTATGCATTTAAAGATGCACAGTCATGCTTTAAGTGTCCATTTCAGGCAGTTCAAATGCTCTGCTGAATTAAATGAGCCAGTGCAGACTGACAGGACCTGAAGAAGTAAGCCATTATACCTGCTGATAGAGGAGTTATACAGAAGCATGGTGTTGTATGGCATAAGGCTTTCACTGGCATGGAATTGGGACAACGGTGTACTTGGGAATAGTAAAGCTGAGAGTTACATGATTCTCTGTAAAGACACACTGATAAATCTTGACAGTTCATTGTGCCATCATGTATACTGCAAGCCTCATTCATTTTATAGGGTTTTTCTGAGTGTTTAAGAGTGCAATGAGTTGGATAACTTGCCTCCAAATAAATTAGGTATTTTAGATGTGTGTCTAGAGTCGAAGACTTTGCTAGATAGGAAAGCTGCTAGAGGCTGTCAGGGCTGTACCATGTATCTCCACGGTCTGGAAAAGTGTTGGTGAGCATGAATGACTCTTGTTTGTGTGGGGGTAGACTGAACAAGGAAATGGGTGAGGGCTGGTGGAGAAGTACACTGAATTTGAACCCTGAAATTTCAGCAGTGGCAGAAGAGACTGCAGTATTGATACAGCTCTGGGCAAATAGAAAAGCTGTGAAAGTCCGTGTGTGTTTGGTGTGTAGGAGAAACCAGAAGATCCAAGACTATGAGGTGGGAAGAAAGAAAGCACCAGGAAATGTCCAAGTTTGGAAGGTTTGGTTTAATCTAAAGAGGAAACTCAGAAAGGAAGAGAGTGACTACGGAGAAGGGGGAGGGAGTTATGAGCAGGGTGTAGGGAACACACATCTTTGAGAAGATGGATGCAATTGCGGAACCATAGCAGCCTACTGGCCATACTGACCATATTGGCCATTCTCAGACCTGTTACCCAGGAATGCTCAAGAAAGTGAAGAAACTGAGCCAGAGATAAGCACATAAATGTGCTTATTATGCCACTGAATCATGATTTTACATTTTTTTTTTTATACTCGGAAAGGCATACAAAGACTGGAGGAAGAGTTATTTTCTGTAAAGTGATTTTTCCTTCTGAAGCCGCACGCTTGTCTCCCACTAAAAGCAGCTTTAACTAATGGGACTTCACTGAGCTCTCTAGAATTGAGGGTCATGAAGAATGGGATCATGATTTTGAAGTACAAGATGTAAGGATACCAAAACCAGCAAGGAACAAACAGTTTCCTAACACTGCTGGATCATCCTGGGCTTGTCAATACCCAAGTCTATTGAACTACCAATCACATCTGGACAGCTTGTTCAGTGCTCACTCAGCAAAAGCTCTATGTGGGCTGTGTCTTGAGTTGGTAAAAACTGGGCTAAATTTATTTCTTAAACCCTTTTCATTTTCATTATAAATCCAAATTCTGGATTGTCTGCAGAGTTCAGCTGGACTCTGATATACAGCATCTACTTGATTTGACTTGATTTATGCCATCTACTATAATTCATTGGTAAAGCTGGTACTTCTATGTATGACATACAGTAGAAAAACCCTTCTCCTGGTTGAATTCAGGCTAATTTAGACCGCTGCAAATCTCCGGTGTTTACACCAAAGAATTAATTAATACAGAGGCATCCTACATACCACTTGGTTGCTTATTTATCAGCACTTTCTTCCTTAGTTTTCTTTCCAGACACCACACATGTGAACAAACTGGTCCATGTTGCAATAACTCATACAGAAGCTAACATCCTTGCTTGAGGTCATCTAGCTGAACATTTCACCCCCTCCTGCCTTCCACAATGCCTTTGTCTAGACTTAGAAACCCTACCTATGCTAACTAACATTAATTTACCCAGTCTGGACAACCTGTACAGGTCTCAATCTCAAATTTCAACTCTTCCTCTCTGTATTTTCTTGGACTCAACCCTCCCTCTGTAACCACAATACCCACGTTTCATTACTGAAGAGCAGAACTCCAGAATCCACTACACCTCCTCCAATGTTTGATTATACTTGTATTTCACTAATCGTTTGGGAAGCACTGCTCTCCAAAGATTTCTTCTTTTTATGCATTTTGACAGTATTCTTTACAAAAAGAGAAAATTCATCCTCTGCAGCATGTAGTCCTTGATAACAAACAAAATCAAGTGCTTTTTTCTCTTATTTGCCATGGACAACCACATCTAGGATGAGGCTGACTCCTAAAAATCTACTCTGAGAATCTATAATAAGATTACAATGATTTAATTAAAGCCCATTTAAAAACCCTAATGTTTATTATTAGCTTGTGTATTTCCTATTTTATAGGCTTTTATTTTTTATGGCAAGGATCCAATCATTAGAGATCTGTGGAACTTGATATATACGCAAGCAAAGAAACGCATTTGCAAGCTTTGTTTAAAAGAGAGAATTGTCAGAAATGTCAGAGCATAACATTTCATGAAAGAGAAAGAATAACTTTGCTTTTAATGATATAGTGCTTCTCTTCTTTGTTTAACATATTAAAGACTACGTTACCCATTTTGGAGGGCAATAGGGGAAAGAGGACTGCACTTAGAAATTGTGGGTCTGTGTAATATCATTGATGCCAAGAGATTAAGAAGTAAAATCAATATGTCAGTGTTCACCCAGTGTGTTGTCTTTTCCAGTTTTATCTGTGGGCACCAGAACTAGATTTTGGTCTCAGTGAGCTCCTGATCCTGCAAACACAATCCTTAGCCACAAAGAAAAGGAATTTAACTAGTTTTGAACGAGTAAAAGTGTATAAAATGGGATTTCTGAACACCAACATTTTTCTAAAGACTTTCTGGAATTACTCTGTAAACTTAAATAGGTAATATCCTTATATCGTAATTCATGAGTTAATTACGTAGAACCCTTACAGATACAGTAATGCCATAGAATCATAGAATAGTTAGGGTTGGAAAGGACCTTAAGATCATCTAGTTCCAACCTCCTGCCAGGGGCAGGGACACCTCCCACTAAATTAAAAAGAAATCAGCTGTGTCAATCACAATGGATAAATTCCATTAGTTCTGATTTCTGAGGAGTTCCTGATATCTCAATATCATCCTTGTACACTCAGAAAAAAGTGGAATTTAAGAGGAATGGAATGTCAGAAATTAGCATTTCCCACTGTTTTCTGGTTGGGAATTACAAACAAGTAACACGTACACAGCTTATACATCTTTAACTCAGGCTTTTCTAGTCTGAAAGTCAAACACAGGTGCTCCAAAAATAATGATACTATAATTACCTGGGGGATTCAACCCAAGGGGAATCAATTTTATTGTAAAGATCATGCTTTTAATCCACCTCTACCTGAGTGCCAGGTGGTCAAACCAAAGAATCAACACATTAAGCAGATGGACTTGGTATCTGATTTCCAATTACTAGGGCTGCTTCAGGTGGAAGGTTACTTCTACTGATCAGAGAAAATTACTGCTCCCCAGATGGTGGCAAAAATTTGCCCATTCTCCTCTTTCAGTATTAAAGATTCCCACTTTCAAAGTTAGGCAGAACCATTATAAAGATTTGATTTAAAGCACACAGAAGGTAGTTAGTCAGGTTGGTAGGTTTTGGATCAAGCCTCAAATGTGGATGATAAATACTTAGGGATAAGAAGTAGTGAAGGTATGTAAGCCAGGTAACTAGTCTCTGATCTAAGGTTGAACATAAAAAACTACTGTACATGGCATAAGAAACAGTGCAAATAACAAATTACATAGCAAGAACTTGCAGGGGTGGGTGGATTGGATGGGCTGTTAAAGAGGAGTTAGTAAAAGGCAGCCAAACACCACAAATACATGAACAGGGTTCTTGAGGGTTTTTTGTGAAGCAGAGTTGTGCAAGGCCTATACATAGCGCCAACATAGCAGCACTAAGAGCAGACAGCGATAAGATTATGTGAGTAATGATACTAGAAATATCATATTTGGGTTCAGATTTAGAAAAACTAGAACCAACAAGGAGAAACAAATAGATGCAGATTATTTGCAAAGAGGAAAGGTTGGAGAAAAAGTTGATGGGTGAAGAACCAGTCACCAATGCTGTTAAAATCCTTGTAATGTTTTTCTGCTTCTATTTCTGCAGGTGTTGGTTAAGGTGTGGTTTCCTGTTCGTGCTGATCTGAACAACCAGCTGTGTTCATACCCAGATGTGTGTGCATTGGCATTATGCATTCAGCCCTGCTCATGGATGGACCCCAAAATGGGAAAATCAGCATCCTCGCATCCAGCAGTGCAGGAGAGGAGGAATCCTGGGGTCCTACAGACCAGCAGATGTGTCTTTCCTTTAACAAAAGTGTCAAAAGTATTTAAAATAATCTTAGTAGATAATATAGGACAATAGAGATGAAAACAATAGAGCTTTATGAAAAGTAATAAAGCTCCATTAAACCTTGTTCAGGCTTCTACACAAAACCATGCATTAGTTACCAGCTGTACATAACTATTTAGTCAAAGTATCTATTTCAGTGACAATTCCCCATCAAAGGGATAAATGGAAGCATTGTTGTGATGGATTCAACAAGTTGGCTCTATAGATTTCTGCTAAGCCAGAGGTTAAAAGTGGGTATTGTTCTAAACGTAGTTCATGCCTTCCCAAAGCTAGCACAATCAAACTGGATTCCCAAATTCCTTTTCCCATCTGTTGTGCTCATGACATTTGAATTAATGCACAGCCTAGAAACAGACTGCTTGTCTTGGTACCCAGATGATATAAATTCACCCCAATACTATATTTTATATCTATATGTCTATACAGATATGTATCTATATTTGTATCTATATTTCTATATATCTATATAATTTATGTGTACGTATATAAAAACCTATATATTCTAAGTTAAACCAAAATGCATACTTCTTGTCAAATGAATAAATATTTCCTTTGAAAACAGCATTCAGGCCAAACGAAAGCATTTAACTGAAAATTGTACTGTTTATTTTAATGTTACAAATCCCATCCCTATTTTTAAATCTTTGATTTCTGAAACAGAATTCTAATTGCAAAACAAAGAATTAAAAAAGACTAGTAATATGCATCAGTCTTTGGATCTTTTAAAGGTTTTTCTCTTCTGGTTTCTGACTATGTTAATTCCTTCAAATTGTGAATCTCATAAATAGAATCATAGAATCATTGAAAAGTTAGGGTCTTTAAGGACCTGAAGATAATATAGTTCCAACACATTGATATGGGCAGGGACACCTTCCTCTAGATTATGTCCCCAAAGATATGTCCAACCTATTCTTGAACACTGCCGGGGATGGAGCATTTACAAGTTCTCTGGGCACCCTGTACTGGGGCCTCACCACCCTCACAGTAAAGAACTTCTTCTTTATATCTAACCTGAACTTCCCCTGTTTCAGTTTGAACCCATCACCCCTTGTCCTATCACTAGATTCCCTAATGAAGAGACTATAGTCCCAGTCCCTTACAAATTGTCTTTCCCCATTCACAAACCTCTCTCTAACCTCAAAAAAACCACTCTCTGTACCACCTGTTTATCTGCAATCTTTGCATCTGCATCTTTATTCCCCTGCAGGTAACTGCAGGGAAACAAAGATGAATGCTTCCATGATTGCTGGAGTGCGCAGATAATTTAACATCAGGTAGATGCATGTTACATGCTTTGGGGATTTGTATAAATAGCAATGAAATTTTACCCTCCAGCCCAACTGCTGAACCTGGTCCTGTTGTAATTAAATCCAACCTATTGGATGTTCAAACAGTTCAGGTTTCTAAACTACATCAGCTTCACGGAGTGATATTTCTGTTCAACGACCAGGTTTAGACAAGCAAGAACTGATACTTCTCTTTGTCCTAAGGGACTGCTTTAGTTTCAAACAAATATGGCCTATGAAAGTAAAGGATAAAGTAGCCTTTTTG
Organism: Forpus xanthops; assembly: GCA_032466535.1. NCBI lineage: Eukaryota > Metazoa > Chordata > Aves > Psittaciformes > Psittacidae > Forpus > Forpus xanthops. Next base: position 49,673 of record JASSUY010006920.1, on the reverse strand, counting down.
CCAGAAAAGGATGGAGAAAGTCAATTCCCATGTGTAAATAAAAGGAAAAGACTAAATTATTTAGGTTTTTGGAGGAAGAGTTGCATCTGTTTCAGGTGCATCTGCCAGCAGAGATAATGCTAAATGAAAGCACTTTGCAACTTTGACAATGATATTATTTAGAAAATGCTGCATCACAAACACAATAGGTTGGAAAATCTGAAAGGAAATTGAAGTAATAAGGAAGAAAAACACTTTTTGTATTGTAGATGTGTATTTTCTTTGGCTAAATATCCTGTTGAAATTATCTCAGCTCAATAGCCAGTGCCAGTTTATTTGTATTAAAAGGAAGGCAATAAAAAATATAAATAGTAAAATAACATTTTTTTTTCTTTAAATGCAAATTACTTTAGAATTGAAATAATTAAGACTTTTCTCATAGAGAATAGCTGCAGAAGCTGTGAGGGTAGAAGGCAATGCTACAGTTGCATGACAGAGACGGAATCTCCTTGCAGATTTACTGCACCACACCACAAGCAGATAGAGAAATGCAAACAGCTTTTTAGGTGAGCATGTGAGACGTGACATTGACCAGACACTTTAAAGATAGTTTACAAAAAGAGAGAGGATGGCATGACCTTTTCTTGACTCTCCTGTTATTTATTCCATAACAATAGGTCAGTGATTCTCTATGGCAACCCCACCAGATTGGTTCAAAAGTACCCATGGCTCCCAAGAGACTCACCTGAAACAGCCCCTCTTTCTATGTAATCATTCACTGTATCTCAGATGGGTGTAAGACTATGAGGAAGACTATACGATAAATACGATAGAAGCTTCATTGCTTGTATCATCATTTACAAGCGGACCTTACTTCTTGGGAGACACGGGAAGGCAAAAGAGATCAAGCACTGACAGGCAAAGGAAGGGGAGACAGGGAGCAGAAAGAGTGGAGTGACAAATGGACATATTTATAGTGGCTCTGTGGCTTTCTGCTTCAGGGGGGCAGTTCTCTCTGTGGGTCTGGAACGTGTGTTTGATGAGTCCCAGAGCCAGCCAGGGCTTGCAGCTGGGCCTGTCTGCACCTCCACCTTAAAGAGAGGGCCCCCAGAAATGCCAAAAGGTCATCCTAGGGCTAAGTTCTATAAGGTTGTAAAGGAGATCCTCAAAACTTTGCAAAACAGAGATGCCACTGCACTTGTTTAGTAAAAAAGTAAGCAGGATTGAAATAAATCACCTCCCCATACAGTTTCCCTCCTAAGAGTTCCCTTTCTTCCCACCTTCCCTCTACAAGCTCTGGATCAAGAGTCTTCTCATTCTTTCCATTATTCTGACCCTTCTTTGTGTCTTTGCCCCACTGGGTCCCAGTGCTTGCAGCAGCTCATCTCTCTCTCCATTCCCCCATCCCGCTCTCTTGCTCTTGTGAAATGAGTAACCTTATCGCAGCCTAGAAAGCAGCATCCTCCTGTCCTGCATCCCAACTATGTTCAGTAGAAGGACATAACAGACATTAAACACTGATCCCCAACATCCTCTGCAGGGATTCCTGACAGGATACTGGGCAGAAGATGCTTTCATATATAGTCACATGGAAGACATGACACAGGACACCCGGACCCCTATAGAACAGGGCTTGAGTCCAGCTGGGATACACCACATCTAAGGTATCATCAGACACCTATACCCCGGTAACTAAAACCTGACCTTCTGTCTTTGACTGAGCAATACGAGTGCATCATTTTCTCTCCCTGCATTTGCTTTACGCAGTTGATTGCAGTTGGATAGAAAGAGGTTCAGTCTTTGGATTTTATTTTCTTGGTCATTTGATTATGTTTTTCTGCAGTGTTGATGCATTTTGAGAAACTGCTGTTGGAGAACATTCCCAGAGATGTGACCAGCCCTGTGTTTTTCATTTTAATAGCCTGCAAGGCAGAAAAGACTTCTTCAGTTGAACACTCTACCTGCACAAGGTATTTAGCAGTGCAGCCTCTAGCACCAAGAAGCTTCTTACCACAGGAGAAACGCCAATTAGCACTGAATCATAAGAAAGTATGATAGTTTGTCCAACTCTGGATACAAATTAAGATAATCATAAGAGGTTTTCATCTCTTCCCATGCATGGAAAAATGCATCCATGGGCATATTCACATCATTCAATGCTCTGATTATGCCCCAGCCAGAAGGAGTTGTTAAATCTATTGTTATTAGGTTAGATTTTCTATCACAGGCTGCAAAATGTCACCTAATGCACTTCTAGATCGATTAAGTCATTGAGTAACTGATAAGTTGTTTGGGGAAATTCAATCAAAACACAACCCATTGCATATAAGGAGGGAAGGACAGTTTTATGTTCCTCAAACCTAGCTGAAGTCCAAACCACCTGATAAGACTGTTGCGATACAGCAAGTATTAGAAAACTTATAATGACATAATTTCCCAGTTTAGCCCCCAATTTTAAAAGAAGGTAATAACTGAGTAAGCTCTGAAAGTCTACATTTCTCTGCGCACAGTAGCATATGTGTATAGTGAGTATAGGAGAAACCTCAAATGTCTCTCAGAAACTTTGCATGAACATTCAGCTGTAAAACAAGGAGTCAACAAAGGACAGAATGTATTTTATATGAGAGGTAAAGTATGACTGCAAGCTGTTTGTGCAGTTGTACGAAACCTTTATTAGTATAGGAGTATTTGGGTTTCTTCTTCCTACCCCCTATAAATACAGGCTTCTCATCATTCAGATCGTAAATTTTGTTGTTGTTAAGGATGGTGTTACATCACTGGATTGGAAAGGGGAAAGGATCCAATCACCTTAATACTGAAGTGGTGCTTTAGACATGCCAGGGTACTCAAAATGTTCCCATGAGGCTGGTAGACTCAACTGCGTGTCTTCCCGAGTAGCAACTTGAGACCAAATGGGATATCCCAGGGAATTTTAAAGAGTACTAGACAACCAAGTTTAAACAACTGAACCCATCCTGTGGGACATGGGCAAGAAAGCTGCAAAATGCTTTGTCAGACGTGCTTCAAATGCTGCACCAGCTTTGGCCAGCTGTAAAATGCTCCTTAGGACAAGCAATAATTTAACACTTTGGACAATACCTAAAACTGAAAGCAGACGAGGGTTTTTTTCTTATTGTCAATAATCATGTCTAGAAGATGTAGGCTGAAATATATTCTTCACGGAAGGAGAAACTCTCCTCCAGGATGTGAGTCAGTACTGTTAAGATTGGATTTGTCCTCTGAAAGGAATCAATGGTGACAATATTACCAAAGGAATTGCTGCAGGCAATGCCCACAATGAAGTTCTGTGAATTCAAGACTTAATGTTCCTCCAAATTTCATTAAAGAATAGGACTGGATGCAACAGGCTAAAGCATCAATTGCTTCTTCTCAAAATGAAGCTGCTTTGAGAGAAATACCAGTGAAGCTCTTCATTCATTGTTGCTTTTGTGCATTTCAGACATGGCTGCCATCTTTCTTTTCTTTCAATTGCAGGAATTGTGTTAAGTTCTGGTGTCCTCAACATCAAAAGGACATGGAACTGTTGGAACAAGTGCAGAGCAGGGCCACAAAGATGATCAGGGGACTAGAGCACCTCCTATATGAAGACAGGCTGAGAAAGTTTGGGCTGTTCAGCCTGGAGAAGAGAAGGCTGCGTGGAGACCTCATAGCAGCCTTTCAGTATCTAAACGGGGCCTATAGGGACGCTGGGGAGGGACTCTTCATGAGGGACTGTAGTGATAGGACAAGGAGTAACGGATTCAAACTTAAAGAGGGGAAGTTTAGATTGGAACTGAGGAAGAAGTTCTTTACTGTAAGGTTGGTGAGGCACTGGAATGGGTTGCCCAGGGAAGTTGTGAATGTTCCATTCCTGGCAGTATTAGAGGCCAGGATGAACGAAGCCTTGATTGTCATGGCTTAGTGTGAAGTGTTCCTGCCCATGGCAAGGATTGAAACTGGATGATCTTAAGGTCCTTTCCAACCTCAACTATTCTATGATTCTATGATTCCAGTAATTAATTTTGGCCATTCTCTCTACCCTCCATTCATTAAATGCGCCCTGGGAATACATCAGTAATTCCCACATTTCACAAGCAGATACTTTTGCTGCAGCACAACAAAGAATCAAGTAGGGGGGCAGGAGTGTTTCACTGATATTAAAAAGCAAATGTATGAAAATGGATGACATTGGTGATAGCTATACATTTTGCTGGTAAATACCTGCAAAGCCTGGACACAATGTTCTTAGGCAAAACCAGGCATTAATTGATAGAATGCTGGTAGCTGCATTAAACGTCTTGTCGTTATTAAAGAACTTTTATGAAATTGTCCTCTGTGAATATACAAATCCAAGTAAAATTAAATGTTTCAGACAGAAAACTTGTGTTCAGTTTACAGCTTAATTAACTGCATTTTGGTAAAGGACCAACACAATCAGAAGAGCATCCTTTTACCTTTCTCTTCTCTATCTGTCTTTGTCAGTGAATACAAGGCACAGTTTTGTTTTTCAATACACAGAATGGCCAAGGTATCGCTGTTCCAGCAGAATTACCACAAAGGTACTGTGCAGTTGATCTGTACGCGCACAGAAAATCCATAGTTATCTTATATCAGACATGAGATTTTCCCACTTTTTCCAGACACAAATGTAAGAGTAATCACGGACAGATTGAATACATTCTGTTTCTTAGGGACTTCTTTTCTATAGTCCATATAGCATAGTGCAAGGCGGAACCACAAGCCATTGCATGATCTTCTAATTTACAGATAGAACAGTGGCATGTGAAGGTTAGCACATAATGTCATCAGCAGTGTGGTGGTAGTTTTGATATAGGGCCATTAAGAACTGAATAATAATGATAAATGATTTCATTTTAGTCAGTACTTAGTAACAGCTCATCTGTGCTAAGCAAAGTCTGAATAGATGACCCTACAGCATGAGACATGTTTTTCTGGTCTGTTCTACCATCCATCCTGATCAGAAACTGGAAATGTTTCCTTGTTCATATTTTTGTCCCCATTTCAGAAATATTAAATGCCCATCTGTAACTTTTCCACAGTATAAACTCACTTAATTACTTCTGAATAAGAAATCACTATCCTTGAAGCTTAATGAGATGTTTTACAGACCACAATTGCAGGGTGTTCTGTTCTATAAGGAAGACAGAAAGCACTGTAAAACTGAACATAAAATTAGACTTCAGGCATACTGAACAGTTCAGTTTGGGTTACTGAAGATGAAAGGCTGAGACTGCTGTCCTCTGTTTGTGTCCATCTGTGGTGTGTCTGTACCTTAACTGGTGCAAAAGCCCTTATTTTTTCACTGGAGATTTTTCTGTGCTGTGATTCATTTGACCTTTTTTGTATGTCTGAGATAAAATGAACCAAACCCTCATATGCTGTGAAAAGAGCCTAATGTGACCAGCACAGGTGCACACACCCACATTCCTAGTCTCTGTATTAGTTGTGTGAATCCCTTTCCCTGCAATAGCTTTACTTGCTGGTGGCTCCGTTCCAAAATTTACTATGGCATCTCTTAGTGCCCCAGCTGACCTGAGCCTACAGTAACAGCTAGATGTGCCTGGTGACAGAGGACAAGGTCTTCTCTTGCTTCCTCTTCCTGATCATTCAGTGACAGATTTGCACTCTCAGTTTTCCCTGTTCCTTTACTTTTCTCTCGTGCCTTTGGAGGCAGGGGCTGTCCCTTCTATTGTTGCATGACAAGAAAATAAGAGCTGAAGAATATAAAAATATATTTAGCAAATGAATCACTAGAGTTTTTGATTTTGCCTAACAGTGAAGCTCTGTACCCAGAGTAAGGAGATGTGGATTTGCATTCCTCAGGTTTACTTTCAACCAATAGTTCTTTCAGCACATTGATGTGCTCATTTCACTCATTTGTGCAACAAGCACATGAGAAAAATAAGAAGCAGAAACCTGCTTCTTGAGTACTGCAACTTTTCTAGGCACAAGTCCTAGAATCAATGCTTAACTCCCTCGTAAACTGTCAGACCCATTGACATAAGAGATTTGCTCTTTACATACAGACTGAAACTCTCAAAGGAACATCTCGACTACATCTGTTCTTAAGACATTTTATAAAGGAATGTAGGAACAGGACAAGAGAGAATGGCTTTAACCTGCCAAAGGGGAGACTGAGATGAGCTCTTAGGCAGAAGCTCTTCTGTGATGTTGCTGAGGTGCTGGCACAGGGTGCCCAGAGAAGCTGTGGCTGCCCCATCCCTGGCAGTGTTCAAGGCCAGGTTGGACACAGTGGCTTGGAGCAACCTCTTCTAGTGTAAGGTGTCCCTGCTCTTGATGCTATGATTCTGGGTCATTGCTTTTTGTGGTACCAAAGAGAAGTGTCACTTCTGGAAGGCTCAGTGCTCATCACTACAGCAAAAAATGAGGAAAACTTATCCAAATTACATAACTATATGGATGTAAAATGACTTAAAGTAAGATACATCATATCCACACTGATTTTGTAATACTATGTATTTACATTGCTTCATTAAACCATTAAAAATTAATTTGGAATTAATTTCCTGCAATCTCCTGCGCAAACAAATTCTTACAGAAAGAGGTGATTGCATCTCTTTGAGCTGGCATAGATCTAATCTGTCTGCCTTGATATTTAGCATGCAGTCATTCATGACATTAAGAACTTTAAAAAGATTCATGTACAAAAGCAGTGAAGATAATAGTTTTATCTTCCTGTGCTATGAATTAGTTATATTTTAGTGCTTGTCATAATTCAGTACTTCCTAAGTCTTACCAAGAGATAGCATGGCCATGGCTCACCTCTACCTATGCTCCTTTACAAAGCATGTAAAGGTCATTTAGAGGAACTAGCCTAGGGTCTGTCCTATGCTAAGTTTACTCAAACATTTTGCTATTCTTTGTAACATGAAAACTTATCCTAGCCTTGAAACAGTTCATTTTCCCATAGACAGTAGGTGGAGGCAGTTTATTTCTGTCTGAACCTAGCAGCAGATGCACTGTATTAATTAGAATTTGGATTCATAACCACCTGGCCATACAGTTTTTGGTCTGCCTATAAATAAGCAGTATGTGTTTGCCTCCGCACTCAGTGTACTGTAAAACACACACAAGCAAGGGATTTAAGCAAGGGAGAACTGCAGATAAATGGCAAGTAGCCAACAGGTCACAGGCAAGGCAGAGTTGCTCAGAGACTTGAAAGGAGGACAAGGAACCTGATCAGGTGTAAATTACAGTCAGAGGTATGGGGCAAGTGAAGGCAGAATGCCAAGGAGCTGGGAACTGAAAGAGTTGAAGTAAGAGGTGATGGAAATCTGAACAAACAACACAAGTTTTAAAGCAGGGAAAGACAGGTCTGAATAGAGGTTTGGGCTTGCACATTTGATAGGAAGGTCAATAGTCAAAAAAGAAGTCAAATGAAAGGCTTTTTTTTTTGGTTTTCAAATTAAACCTTTTTTTTTCTTCCTTCCTCCCTTCCTTTTTCCATTCCTTCCTTCTTTCTCTCCTTCCTTTCTTCCTTCCTTCCTCCATTCCTCACTTCCTCCCTTCTTCACTTCCTTTCTTCCTTTCTCACTTCCTCCCTTTCTTCCTTCCTTCTGGATGTAGAGCTTAAGCTGCCTTACCTCTATCGGGCTATTGATTTTAGCAACCCTTATGCACATAAAGTCAGGTGAAGCAGGTGATAGAGAGTGCACCTTTCAGACAATGGACAGGCAATTTTCAAAGGCAGAAAGAGTCTACCATGTTTTCTATGTCTTTGACTGAAGCAGTGATGATGTTTCCTAAAGTGCCTCTCCCTCCTTGCAGACATGCCCTTGCAGGCAGCAGAACAGAGGAGACGGCCTGGGCACCACATTCAGTTCTCTTTGGCCTGCTATCCATTTGCAGCACATCTGAACATTTTTTACCCTTCATTGACACTGATGATTCCCAGTTCCCTTTTTACTCTTCTTCCTACATATCCTCCAAAGGACTTTTCTCACTCTGGATCAGCTGACATATTGTTTAGTGCCCAGTCTCCATTAGCCCCCTTCCAGATACACAGAAGACATTTTTGCATACCCTACCACACAGCCTCTTTAGCTAACGGGATCCCTCCAAAACCCTTCAAAAGCTCTACTGCCCTGAAAATCCCCTATGAAGCTCTTTATTATTGAGCCTGCTGAGATAAAAAAAACCTCAAGAAATTGCCCATTGCAGACTGACCAAGAAACAAAATGCTTCCTTGGTGTCATCCTGTCTTTTTGCATAAGGCTATTTTCTCCTGCCTTATGCTTTGCATACAGGCACTCAGGGAGAGAGGCTGTCATTTTGATGCAACACAACAGTTCATGATGAGACCTTTAGGCACCACAGTAATATAAACTGCAGTAAGAAAATAAATATGATGGCTATTCCTAAGGAGTGCTTGAGAGAAAATCTACCTGGTCACTTAACATGTCTGGACTTTTGTTTGTTCAAGGTCAAAGAGGTGAAAAAGCAAAGCTTTCTCAGTAAAATCTCCCAACCTCTCCTCACCCAAGTCATTTCTGCAAGTTCTTTTTATTGTTACTTGTCACATTACAGTTCCGCACAGTTAAAAAATAGCGTAGAAGCTACAGTTATTATAGTTATTAACATTTTATGGCCTTGTTATTCATACCTTAAGCTCCTTAAAATGAAGTGGTGCATTTTAAGAGAACAGCATGTATTTAATTGATTCTACTGTAAAAAGGTTGTGCTACTTCAGTGATTTCCAATCTTTTTCCTTGAATTTTGCTGCTATTAATGATGGCAATATGAACTGTATCTCTTTAAGAGAAATGGTACAAAACAGTTCAAATCTTCTTATTGCGCTGTATATCTGCGTTTAGTTTGAACATTTTCTCCTCTTTCATGATCAAACACCGTGGAAATACCTGCAGTGTTCTGAGCTACCTGTCCATGCACATATCTACCTCTGCAGAGCAAAATGCCTTGGATTCATTGGCAGTATAATTAATCTTGAATTATAGACATTTGCTATGGTGTAAGTACATATCCTTGGAGAGCTACCAGCAAGTTTCTGATGTCTATGAGAGAAGTTTACCTCACCTAACTTTAGATGCCTGTAGATTCTTATATTTTCAGTAACTTCTTTAAAATCCACTTCCAATGACCACAGAGAAACAGGACTGCTCACTTGAACAATCTTAGGCATATATTGCACCATAAGATCAGCTTCTATAGAAAGACACCTTTTTCTCTTTTGATTGAGTGGGGATTCTAGAGTAAAATTGTCAAGGAGATAAGATCCCAGTTAGCTCCTGTGCTTTCTTGTATACCAAAGTTTCTCTGTGTTGAGTCCTAAACTCTAAACATGTAGCACACATTTCCCTTCTGTTTTGTACATTGTCTCTATCAAGAGATGGGCACAAACTGTCTCTAAATGCTTATAGGAGGCAAGCACAGTGGTCTTTATTCACCACAGAGAATTGTAGTCATTGAAACATAGACCTAAAACAATTCTGGTCACTCTGGAGTACAGAAAAACAGTTTCTTTATCTATTCTGACTGAAAGAACTTCCAACACCTGCATTTAGATGCCAAAGCTTATATTTCAATGAGGTCAGAAGGCTGGAACCAAGAGAATGAAAAAAACCCATAGGCAATTAAATTACAGAACAGTGATAAAGTCAAAGTAGTATCTGTTCACATTACCTTTCCCTGACTACATGAGTCATTACAATTTGGATACTTCAGTGTTCTGGCAAAGACTGATGGAATAGGAAATGGCTGCTCATAAATTCATTGTCATAAAAGAGAGTAATGAGAAAGAAAAGCAGTACAAATGTAAACCATTCTTCTCTACATCACATACCCATACACCTGGCACATTTCTGCTCTGCTGGCAGCTTCTGCTCTGGGAAGAGCCAGAAGCTGAATGTGGTATGCTCCTTGCCAAACACACTGAAAAGGACAGAGGTGTACTGTAACTTAAGCAGCACAAGCAGAGTGCCAGGACAGTGTCTGGAAGGTCACATAACATCTGCCTGTGTGTTTCAGCTAATCCGAACCCTCAAAATACGCTTAAAGTATGCATCTTTTATTTTTCTATTTTTAAGTCATAAAAAAAGAAAGGAAAAGTAGAAGCAGCACAAAACTCAGTAATTGTGATAGCACAACAACAAAATAGGATACTAGTTTTGCTGGACCACTGATCTGAAAATCCCAAGACACTCTCAAATACAAACAAATTCTCTTTGCAAGAAGAGGGATATGTTTTTTTTCTCCTTATTTTACACAAACACACAAAGCAAAGCAGGAATAAAAAGACTGCTGTATCTGAGTTGTGCTGCATTTCTAGACCTGAGCTGAGTAACTTTTTGATCTGACTTGCTCAATCCAAGTCAGAGAAAGAAAGCTCACCTAAATCGTCTTCTCCTGAGTTTCCTAATATAATGAATAGTCAAAAAAGGGCTACAAAAAACATGAGGGACATTTTGAAGAACCTGGAATATTTAGATTACAACATCATAGAATTGTAGAATGGTTTGGTTGGAAGAGACCTTTAAATATCATCTAATTCAACCCCCCTTCAATGAACAGAGGCACCTTCAACTAAACCAGGCTGCTCAAAGCCCCATCCAACCTGACCTTGAAAGATTCTAGGGATGGGAAGCTTCCAAGATCTTGTAGCTGTTCTTCTTTAACTACATCTGTTTATTAAATGAAGAATCTCTATACTGACTATAGGCTTAGTATTGCTGCCTACATAAGACAGTAATGAAAGATTTACAACTGAAGGCATTGAGAGCTATAAGACAGACACATGCCGACTGTTAGTTTAGTATTCTCTTTCCACCACTTCCTTGGATATTGGACTGATGCCTTCAGTACTCTCAGATGTGGGGCTGAGCCCTTGGCCAACAATTGATCCATCACTCAGGGACAAACAGACTTGAAGCATCATAAGCAAATTAGTTGGTAGTTAGAAGCCAGTAGTGGAAGAAGCTCTTCTCAGTGTTTGGTTCTCCATGCCCTCTCTCCACAACTGTAAAATCAATCTCCTTAAAATGCTTATGTTGCTGAAGCCATCCTAAATTCAGCATTATAGTATGCACCAGAGATTGCAGAGCTGCAAAATTGGTGGTGACTTCTTTGGTGGGAATTCATTGCACCTGGCTTTATCTAACTAAAAGTCAGGCTTCTATTCCCACCTGGGAAATAGAAGATCCCTTCTTGGATGCCATGTTGCGGGTAATAATCCCTATTCATGATAAAATGAAGTAATCTCAGAAGTGTCAGTGCTCAAGAGTGTCTCTGTCCCTCAGCTTAAATAAGAATGTAATCCCATTACTCTTTCCCCATAAATTTTTCCTCCTGACCCTTATATTTTTCATTTGTTCTATTTTGCTGTTCTTGATTTGCTCTTTATGTGAAAAAGTGAATAAGGAAGGCCACACTTTTTGTTAATATCTGCAAGAAAACAATGATTTTTTCCAAACACTATAATATAGAATATAATGAGATTGAAAACACACATAATTTCTCCATACTTTAGTATTTACTCTTAATTCTTTCTTTCATTGGCTTATTTCATATATACAAACTACTTTATTTCTCCTCCCAAAATGTGACTCTCATTGTTTGCTGTTTTCTGCCTGTTCTTCAAAGCCTTTTATTTCTTTCTATTTCATTTTGTTTATTTGTTTGTTTTTCACAACTTTCTCCTATATCTGTGCACTTAATCCTTGTTCATCATCAGTAATGAACATGCTAATTAAAATACTGAAACACTTTTGAGCTTGTTTGACACCTCTGCTGTATCCAGTATGTACTGCTACTGACTTTGATACTAACAAACATCTGCTGTTAACTGACTGATCATAGCTTGGAGAAGTGTAATCTTCACTGGGTAAGAAACTGCCTGAATGGCTGGGTCCAAGGAGCGGTAGTGAATGGAGTTAAATCCAGTTGGTAGCTCATCACAAGAGGTGTTCTCCACGGCTCAGTATTGGGGCCATGTGTGTTTAATATCTCTGTTAGTGATCTGGAAAAGAACGTTGAGTACATCCTCAGTAAATCTGCAGATAGTTCCAATCTGAGGGGGAATGTTGATCTGCTTGAGGGTAGGAAGGCTCTCCAGAAGGATCTCAACAGGATGGAACAATGAGGAGAGGCCAATTGTATGAGATTCAGCAAGGCAAAGTGCTTGGTCCTGCGCTTTGGTCACAATAACTCCATGCAGCACTCCAGGCTTGGGGAAGAGCGGCAAGGAAGATCCCTGGTGGAAAAGGACCTGGGGATGCTGACTGACAGAGCCCAGGCAGCCAAGCAGGCCAATGGCATTCTGGTCTGTATCAGCACCAGTGTGGCAGCAGGACCACGCAGTGACTGTCTTCCTGCACTGGGCACTGGTGAGGCCACGTCTTGAATCCTGTATTCAGTTTTGGGTCCATTACTATAAGAGAGACATTGAGGTGCTAGAATGGTGCCAGAGAAGAGAAAAAAAGATTGTGAAGGAATCTGAGAAGGAACGGCAGAGAGAGCTGATGTTGCCAAGCACAGGAACAGGCTTCCCATGGAAGTGATGGGGTCACTATTCCTGGAGGTACTGAAAAGATGTGTAGATGGGATGCTTAGGTATATGGTGTAGTGTTAAATTTGACAATGCAGGGTTAACAGTTGGACCTGATGATCTTACAGGTCTTTTCCAACCTACATTATTCAATGCTTATAAACACACTATCTTTACAATAGCTGATGTATCATATTATTCATACACTTGTAGCTTTTACAGGAAAAGTTAAATAATTTAACATTATTTTACTCTTGTGCTCTTTCCCTCCAAATAAACAAACTGAAATTATGAACTCCAACTGAAGTATATTTCTGCGTTCCCGATTCTTCTGCGAGGCTATTGCATAACCACATGGGGGTCAAAAAAGAGAGCTGCTAGGAAGAAAAGAACCGTCTGCCAAATATTGTTGAGCAATGTATGAACATTATTGAAATTCCTTTTAAAGAACAGTCCTTCCCCCCACAGTTTCTTCTTGACAGGTGTCAGTTGATGAAGAGATGAGTGCGGGGGTGGGTGTTCTTATCTAAAAGGATTTTAAATAATGTTACTGACATTATTTGCATCAAAATTACTGCCTAAGTAATGCTATAAGGGAGTTTTGTCTTTCACAGGGTATTCAATTTCATTACATTGCTCAGTAGCCTCACCTTTCAAACTCCCTTCTTCCCTGTGTGAGACTTGCTTGTTTCCTGAGGTATAAGATACCGTAATGGCATATGATCGGTCACCGTTATTAATCGGACATTTCACAAACATTGGTCCAAGGAGACACAAGTGAGCTTGAAGGGTTTGAAGTGCAGACTTGGTTTGCTGTGAATTTGTGGCAGCCTGTTGTGCAGCTACGGAGTGATTGGGTCCTTGGTATGAGTGACTTGGTTTACTCTGTGCTATAAGAACAGAAGAGGATTTCAAGCACTATAGTTCTGCTCTGTGCTTTTTCTCCTCCTGTTTTGCTTACTGATCTATTTAAAAAGAAGAAAAAGCGTTTTTCAGTCTCTCTGTGTGAGTGGCCTTCTTTGAAGTAGAACTACTAGCGCATTTTTGCCCTAAACTGGCTTTAAAAAGCAGGAATAATAAATCCATGATGCATCTATTGAACTTATTTGTGCATATCTTTCGAGATGTCAACAAAGAGGCTGGCAGAGTTTTAAAGAGTGGCAGATGATGTGTTGCAGGGAACGTTTACATTTTAATAACTATGTCCAAAACTGGCTGCTGTTGTTGATAAACACAAGAATTGTGTTCTTCTCAATACATTACAAAGAATAATTTGCAGCTGAAATGGGGAAACTAAGAATATGACTTCTTTTAATTCTTTGTCTGACTCTACTTGTAACTCATTATAGAGTGGCTATATAATAGAATAGATGAACTTTTGTTCCCATAACCTCTGTGAACTAATGGAGCAGTGTTAGAGGTTCTTGCAGGATGACTCCAAGTTTAAAATATCTTTCCTAATAAGGGTTTTCAAAATTAGAAATGCTGTGAATTGTGGGTCTTTTTCAGAAATTATTCCCTATATGTATACAGGAAAAACAGCATTAAATAGTCCTAAACTGAAAAAGTATCAATAGAGTAGGATAACCCTTTGAATATAAGGCTCTCAGATAACATCAACTAATATGCAATCCATGTAGTAATGCAACTGTAAGGGTTCATGACTGAACAGTTGTTAGCCAATGTTTGATGAATGCTGGTATAAGTAGATGTAACATACAAACCACAACAAAAGTTATATAAAATACTACCCCAATAATAATAATTCAGAGAATTACTGAAAATTTAAATGTTTGTTTTTTAAAGTTTTCCTTGTAAAATCTCAGTTCCCTATAGTAAGTTTCCTGGATATATAGAAGAATCCTCCAACCCTTCAAAAGCGAATTCAATTCATTATATATTTCTTAATTCTATATTGAATGAATCTGGGAAGAAAAACAAGCTATTAGTACACTTGCCCTTCCATAAGCTGACTTTCAGGGAGGTTTAGAAATGCTTTTCAACCACTTCATATTATTTGCGCTATCCTGGCTGACTACATAAAGAGGTCAAAAAACTATTGCTACACATTTTGTGTGATTTAGAGATTTAATTTTTAATATGTATGTAAATATTTATCATTAAATGTGGAGGAAAAAAAAATACTAGAGCTGCTGTGATTTTCAGTTAGATAAATAACCACCTAGGCAGGTAAATATGCTATGATGTGGCCAAATATGTAAGGCAGTAAACAAAGCGATAAGCAAAATCTGAAGCTGTTTGAAAGGAGCAGGCCTAGCACCTGCTTTTATTCTGTTTCTGCAGAAAGGTCCATAGACAGTAAGATTTTCTATTGAGAAAGTGAGCTGAAACAAAGCCTGCATGGAGAACTCATGGCACCCTTCCAGTATCTGATAGGGGTCTACAAGGCTGCTGGAGAGGGATACTTCATTAGAGGCTGGAGTGACAGGACAAGGGGCAATGAGTTCAAACTGAAACGGGAAGTTCAGGTTAGATATAAGGAAGAAGTTCTTCACTGTGAGGATGGTGAGGCACTGGAACAGGTTTCCCAAGGAAGCTGTAAATGCCCCATCCCTGGCAGTGTTCAAGAAAAGGCTGGACTGAGACTTGGGCGACATGGTCTAGGTGAGGCGCCCTGCCCATGGCAGAAGATTGAGACTGGATGATCTTAAGGTCCTTTCTAAACCAAACCATTCTATGATTCTGTGATCACAGCGTACTCTAAAACGTAGAATTATTTTGGATAATTTTACTTCACTTCTTTATCCTGATAGCTGTTTATACATAAGCCTACGTTTGCGAGATTGTCTTCAGAAATGATGAAAAAGACATGAACTCTGGCTTAAAGAAACAAATCATAACAAGAGATGAAGGAAAAGTGGGTGGGAGGAAGAAGGTTTCAAACAAGTAAAGGTAATTAGGTGGTAATTGCATATAGATTTCGGCATTTAAACTTCAAATCAGGACAGAGAGAAGAAGAGGAGTTGCTGGAGAACTAAAAATTACAGCTTTGGAGAAGGCATTTGAAAACAGGGAGTGTTAACTCCCAGCTCAATAAAAATGAGTGAGGTATGAAAATACACATGGGAAAAAGCGTAAGACTTGGGATTGTGAGTTTCCAATGGTCTGCACATTTCACCAGGACAGAAAATTGTCTAAAGAATGGGGTAAAAGATGTGATTTAAGATCTTTAAGTCTTTGTCTTATATATTCCTCCACTCTACTGCTTGTGTGTACACGTCTTGCTTGGTATCTAGCGCCTGGAATTGTAAAGGATTGACAGCAAGGCAGGGTTTAATCTGTACGGCTGCGATAATTCTTGCATTTTTGAATGCAGAAGGTCCAAAAGAATAAAAGGAAGGTAAATGGTCTTCTCTGAAATCTGTCATGCAAAAGGGACCCACACCAACCTGTCCTCCACACCATCTTCCTGCAGAGAAGTTGCTAGCAAGAGATCAGCACAAATGTTAAGATTTCATTCAGTGTAAATGTGGACAAATATATTTAGGAATGCATAATAGAGAGGAATCTCTTTGGTCAGTGCATGCAGGCGTCTGCACACTCTATTTCAGAGGATCCCTATTGTGAAAATAAGCTACATCTTAAAATTAGCTCAGAAGTTATTTCTCCCCTACTGTTCTGGCTCTAGACTTTCTCTAGTGCTCAAGGTTTTTTTATATGTCTTAATGAAAACACATTTACAACCACTTTATGACCAGTCTGAACTCATGGCTCTAGTTCTAATTCTTCTCTGAAACATTCCCATTCAGAGTATTTATGAAGAGAAACCATAAACTTATCTCTTTAATTTCAAAGTAGGCCTGTTGTGCACTAGACTATCTACATGCTGCTGCTCAAGTTCATATTTGCAGGTAAGAGGTTTTTTTTTTCTGTAGCACAAACACTTTCTTACCTTTGCAACACATGCCTGCCTCTAACTATCATGTTATTCACCCCATCTTCTTGCACTTCTAGCACTTGAAAATCTTTTCCGTGCTCTCCCACAGAAGAATGTAGTTCTGGTAACATGCATTTTTCAACTATACACTGCACTGTTGTTTTTCATTGTATACACTGTAAAAATGGAAGAAAATAATGCACAGTCTCAGCAGGTTACTTATCTTCCCCATGTATTAAGATGAGCCATAAATGTATCTGTTGCTCCCTTGGCTGTCGGTGAACTCTGCTCATAAAAGCAAATTACATATAAGGCTACAAACACCCTCGAGATTCCCTTTTTAGGCGCCTCAGCTACAGCTGGAATAATTTTTTGAACCATAGAATCATAGAATAGTTAGGGTTGGAAAGGACCTTAACATCATCTAGCTCCCAACACCCTGCCATGGGCAGGGAGACATCTCACTAAATCGTGCCACCCAAGGCTCTGTCCAACATAGCCTTGAACACCACCAGAGATGGAACATTCACAACTTCCATGGGCAACCCATTCCAATGCCTCACCACCCTTACAGTAAAGAATTTCTTCCTCAGATCCAATCTAAACTTCCCCCTGCTTAAATCTGAACCCATTATCCCTTGTCCTATCATTACAGTCCCTCTTGAAGAGTCCCTCCCCAGCATCCCTATAGGCCCCTTCAGATACTGGAAGGCTGCTCTCAGGTCTCCACACAGCTTTCTCTTCTCCAGGCTGAACAGCCCCAACTCTCTCATCCTATTTTCATTGGGGAGGTGCTCCAGTCCCATGATCATCCTCGTGGCCCTCCTCTGCACTTGTTCCGACAGTTCCATGTCCTTTTTCTGTTGAGGACATCAGAACTGCACACAATAATCCAAGTGAGGTCCCACGAGAGCAGAGCAGAGGGGCAGGATCATCCCCTTTGACCTGCTGCTCACTCTCCTTTTGATGCAACCGAGGATAAGGTTGGCTTTCTGGGCTGCAAGAACACATTGCCAGTTCATGTTCATTTTCTTATCGACCATGATTGTTTATGCATAAGCCATAGAGCAAAAAATCATTTCATGGTAGATGAAAAGTTTGACTAAGTTTCTAGACAACTTTAGCACTGGATTGAACCACATGTTGACCACATCAAGAGATTTCCTTGTTTGATCAAAACTTTCCATAATAAACAGAAGTGGTTTTCGGCGATAATCCCCATATAAAAATGAACTTATCCAGATCAGAACTTTGTCCCTCAATTAACTGCTAAACACTCATTCATTTTAGTGATAGTAAGCAAAACAAAGACCACAGAAGGATAATGTAGGCTCTACTCACTTGAGTACTCACAGTATTCCTGCTTTTCAGGTCAAAGAATCGTAGAATACTTAGGGTTGGAAAGGACCTTAAGATCATTTTATTTCACAAGCAGCATGAGCATGAATATTATTGTAGTCGATGACATTTGCAAGGATGTCCAAATGGATATTTATTAAAATGAAAATAAAGCTTCTCTGGAGTCCATTTGGTGTTTATTAATCTCTTCCTTTGAAAACGAGAAATACTTGGACATTTTCTTGTTTTTGCAAGATGAAATAGGATGAAGATATGTAGCCAAGCAGGAAGCAAAGAGAAAAGTAATTCAGAAATTTTTATGTCAAAATAAAATTAAGTGGTATTTTTTAATATTTTTTTTCATTTTTTTTTAAACCACGAATTTTTCTTTGAACTGAGGGGATTTTTGGATCGAATTTCAGGGATTTTTTTTATGTGTTGCGCATCTTTTTTTGATTATTCTTAACAGAAGATGCAAAATAAATAACTAATCAGTAATCATAGAATAGTTAGGGTTGGAAAGGACCTTAAGATCATCCAGTTCCAGCCCCCCTGCCATGGGCAGGGACACCTCCCACTCAACCATGCCGCCCAAGGCTCTGTCCAACCTGGCCTTGGACATCGCCAGTGATGGAGCATTCACAACTTCCCTGGGTCACTGCCACAAAATAACCCAACCAAGCACTTAGCAGGATTCCTAAGCACTGTGTTGTAGGCATTTAGTGCTGGAAGAATCTATAGTGTGCACATATGTTTGCAAGAATGGGTGGTAAAAATGGATCATGCTGCCTGCAACCTAAGAAAATAATTGAAAGATAAGAGCAATATAGTTCCCTTACTGCTTCAAATTGCAGGGATAACAAGTAGAGACCTACACTTGGTGCATGCAGATGTCAATGCCCACAGCTGGGGATTAGGGAACTGTAGGTTCTCGTGTGGGTACCAGTACATGTGTACTAGTATATGAGTACCCTTAGGGGTACAGACATCACATCTTCAACTGGAGGGGTATGAAAATAGGGGAAACAGCTCTGAGAAGAAGGACGAGTGCTTGTAAACCCCCACATCCTGGTGGGAGTTGTGCGCATTCAGCTCTGTTTCTTTAAGAGTGCATGTGGGCGTGATTACAACCTTTGGGGATTAGTACAGGAGGATGTCTTGACAAGCATAGGAGTTCATTATCGTTTTGCAAGTGTCTAGTATTGTGGTTTGTTTTATTGCTGAATTGATCCTGTCTGTATAGCTCACTGATTGCAACATAATGATGCTTTGTTAATGAATCGGCATGCCTTCTTGATACTGATATGATTTAAACCATATGAATTGAGGAGGTTGTTTTTTTTTCCCTACCACACCTAGGAATGAAGGCACTGATTTTAAGAGATAATAATGTGAAAATTTTTAGCCAAAAATAAAATTTAAAGGGAACTTTCATAAAAATATAACTGCATTTATTTTTATTTATTATGGTTTATAGCCATCAAACTCATTTCCAAAGAAATACTCTACGACAGAATGCTTCCAAACCTTTTCAACTTAACTCAAACAACATGTTTCTCATAAGTGGCTTCCCCAGGACATCCCTATCTCAGTATCACAGCAACAACTCCAAATTTAAAATCATTCAGGTGAACTTCTGCTCTTCTTTTTTGGTCAATCGCCCTGGCCTCCTAGCTGGAGAAATTCAGATCAGATTCTAGATCAATAATCCATTTCCTGATTTTATTTCCAGTTGAACTTCAGAAGCATATATGGCACAAAGGATAATTAGTACAGACTAGCAAAAAGACGCTGATAAATATGAACCAAAGCTTCTCTATGATGCTTTTCTGCACATAAACAAAGTAAATGAAGGCAGAAAGCTGTGAGATTCACATAGAATGGACTATGCAGTCAGTATAAGAATGAAAAGGACAGCAAGAGGTGGTGGTGCTGTCAGAGGAGAGCTGAGGGAAATAAATAACCAGAAGTATAAAAATACATATATTGGAGAGTAAAAGAAACTGAGAATTCACAACTATACCAGAACACCCACTGAGTTTGAACTAATCCAATCCAGTTTTATTCTTCTTTTCTTCTTTTGGTCTGAAAACTCTGACCACTGATTCTTTCCTGCTGGTCTCTATGTCTCTTTTAGCTCCTTAAAAAAAAAAAACACTAATCAAAGAATTACAGCACAGCACCATCTATGGTTGCAAACAGTCCTCAGAACCATAGCATTAGAGGCACTGGGATGCATTTAAGAAGAAAATGGGTTTTTACTTAAAAAATCTATCAAAGAAGAGCTGAGGGAGCAGTAATAGGGCTGAGGGGGAATCTGATGTATAAATCCTGGGTTCCAAAGTTATCCTTTAAAGTTGTTTGGGCCACATTCGATGAAAGTGAGATAGAACTTCACAAAACCTGCAAGCAAGTGCAGTTTGTTTAAAGAAAAAGAAGATGACAATATATCACAGGCACAGGGGAAGAGTGAATGCAGCACTAGTATGAGCAGTCGTGTAGCTACAACAGATGATCAGCAGTCAAGATGATAGCATTTCACTGCATCACCTCAGAAAGAGATAATCTTGCAACCTATAAGCAGAGATTCTCTATTTTTGGACACTTAAGGGAGAACATTAACTTCTTAGAAGAAAAGCTATTCATATGAAAATAGTTCAAAAATGATAAAACCAAAACATTATTTTGTCTAAAAAACAAAAAAAGCAACAGTTTCTAAAATGTGAAGATAATAATCTTGGGCACCTCCTTCCCATGTGACATACATTTTTCTGCATTCCCCTTTTCTCCTTAACCTTTTCATTTGTGTCTCTAAGAGGATGTATACCTGACATGCCCGATATACCTGTTGTAATAATTGATTGCTGTAAAAAAGACCTAATTCTGCACTTGCACGCAGAGTTATTTCTTGGTTCACTGAATAACACCTGCTTTACTTCAGTGTGAATGGAAGGACTTTTAATTTGCTTCTCAGGATACTACAGAGGCAATAACAAACTCCTGCAATAAGGGTCTATACGAGACAGACAGACGAGATGTCAATCTGCAGATCCTGGCAGAGGAGGTTGCCATGGAATCACAGATATTTCCTAGATGTGAAAAATGCTATTTTGATGTCTCCTGAATTGGATAAGGAAATATTTGTCAGTAAGGCTGCGATTTACCTCATTAAAGTTTAGCTTTCTAAATTTAGGCATTATTCAGGTCCTGCCTATGGTTGGTAGGAATAAAGGAGGCATCCTCAGAAGGTCTGGTGCGCTGATCATGGTGAATAGTCGGGTTAGAATGGTTTTCTAAGTAGCATCTCTCTCCTGAATACTGAAAGAACCCCAGCTTAGCCTATATACCTAATTTTTTACAGTGGAACGGATTTCATATTTCACCTTATTTTAGGAGGAACTTAATTAGCATTGTAGGTAATTAACCTCTGGAAGTTAAAATACAGCAAAATGGACTTTGTTGGGTCTCAGATAATCCATTTGAGGACAGAATTCACTCATTAGTGACCTGATGGGGACTCCAGGCCTAAACAAATTGTGTGAAAAGTAAAGCATCTCAAGACTGACACAGGATTCTAAAAACTGCAAGTGTGACAAAGTGTGTTGAAAACGTTATTTCAAGAGAACCCACAATAATCCTCAAAAATTAATCAGGTACCAAACACCAGAATGACAAGCCACTGCCTCTTTCCATTTGGGTCTGTATTAATAACATGCTTCAGCATCAAATCAGATTGCAGCCAATTATTTTAACTGCAGCTCATCTCAGAGGCAACTAAAGTCATAGAAGTATGGGTTCAGTTTCAGGAGTGTGTAACCTCTGAGCATGACTGCTGTAGTTTAGCTGTGGAGAAAAACATTTGACTACTTTTGATCAGCCTAAAAATACAGAAAAATCCAGGGAAAGTGACAGCCTTGTTCATCAAACAAAGACACACAATCTTCATTTCAGTTAGCGATGCCAAGTAATGGCATGCCGAAGATCATTTCAGTGACATCGAAAGACGAGAGAGAATGCTTCTATTGTTAATTACAACAATTAATTTCTGATGGATAGAACGTTTAATGGAACAAAATAATTACAGGAGGATTGTCTAACTTTGTTATTTGATTATTCACTATTTTGAGAGAGGAGCTTCTCTACTCTGCACAGTGCACAGTCCTGCTCCCATGCATTTCCAAGCTTTGATAGTGAAGCTGAACAAACTGGGGATTCGGTTCTCCTGAGGTACTTGAGAAACAGGAAAGTTTTCCTGAATCAGTAGCTAGGTAAAAAACACAAGTGAGTTTCTGAGCTTCCCAACCACTACAAGGATGTGAAATACCCACTTTGAAAACAGCCTATTGCAGTGGGAAGACCCTTTGAGATCCAGCACTAAAAAAGGCTGTAGAAAACGTCTGCTGAGTTATAGCTTCAGTCTGCAAAGAAAAATAAATTCAATAGTATATTTCTATGGGCTATCTTCTCATAAGCTGTGAATGCTCCATCCCTGGCAGTGTTCAAGGCCAACCTGGATGGAGCCTTGGGTGACATGATTTAGTGTGTGGTGTCCCTGCCCACGGCAAGGGGTTGGAGCTGGTTGATCTTAAAATCCTTTCCAACCCAAACTGTTCAATGATTCTGTGATTCTGTAAGATGAGAAAAAGCAGAGAAAAATAAGTGCCCTATCACCAATAAGCACACTCACCCCAAATAAAGACAGGCAAAGTCTAGAAAGTATATTCTGCAAAAGTGAAAATCCTATTGTGTTTATTTAACTTTGAAGCTTTTAGATGGCTAAGCTTGGCATTAAAAAGACATAAAAACAAAAATCAAAGGAAAACAAGTAGCTAAAGAACACCAGGGAACACAGCGAAATCCTTTCTGAACAAGTGATTATCAATTTACAGACCTGTCACTACAGTTCCCTGAAAAGGGTCAGCACCTTCTCTTGTTACTGACAGACAAAGAAAGTGTGACAGGCTTGATCAATATTTCAGTTGACTAATAATAGGACTTACGAGAGACAAAGGTTTGTTTCAAGACAATAAAATAAATGTCTTCCCAAAGGTGTGGTTTAGTTTCTGGTTTCTCTTGCTTTCCTTTTCTTGCCTGTTGAAAAGCTTTGCATTAATCTGAATTTTTCCTCTTTGAGCTTGAGATTTGTGTGTTCCAAAACACAATTGCAAAGAATCTAAGATGTCGAAGGAAAATAATCAGAAGGCCATGTAAATTTAAACAAGAATATTTCAGCTACCTGTCAGTTTTAAAAGGACAACTATGTTGAAAGGGGATGTTGGCACATTAAAAGCATTCCATGTCACTCTCACCTGATGAGCCCTCTCCTGTTTTCACATCTGGCACATACCAAGGAAAGCCTGGGAGTTGCAGGGCCAAGCAGGCAGATCTGTCTGGCAGAAGAGAAGACACTAAATTGTTTTCTTTCCATTATTGCTGTCTGAATTACAGTTGATGAAACTCCATAGAAACTTGAGGAATTTTACGATACTTCCAAATCTTGCAATGACTTTTCTTAATGTAGCAGCAGCCTCCTTTAGAAACCCAGCCCCTTTCCTTTGGTTTTCTTAGGAACCTCTCATGGGTATGGATTTCAGTGCAAGGCAAATGTGATGGAGTCTGACCATGCAACTCTCTCCCTTTGAAGAAAACTATATTGAGGGAAACAAATGCTGTCCTCATTGTAGGGGATCCCAAAATGGGAAAGTATGAGTGCATCAATGGCGCACCACAATAAGAGATGCTCTGAGAACAAAAGCAGAGCAGACCTCAATATTATCCTAAACTCTGCATTTGCAAATTATTTTCCTTGACTGCTGCCCTCACCAGCATTTGTTCTTGGTCAGTCGCAGCTGGATTTAGAGGACAACATCAGAGCTCCAGCCTATTCTGCCACGTGCAAAGAATTCTGAAAAGGATTATATTGCAGATTTCTCCTTCTGTATAGTCATAACATTTAAAATGCCATTAAACCTTTGCTTTTGCTGCTCTGTGGGTTCCTGTACCCTACAGCTTACCACATTTCAGAGTCTGCAGGGGTTCATATTGTACTCCAAGCTTTGTGTAATGTTGTAATGTTTCTATAAAGCCATTATATGGAAGAATGTTGTAAGCTTTGTTTCTTATTTTTCTATGGCAGTTTTGTGTGACACTTATTTATATACCTTGTTATGTATTGTAGTCCTCAGTGATCATTTTTCATAGTGATCTAACTTGTCTGGTATTCTTTCCCTAAAGGCCCTAAACAGAGGTTCTATATGAGCTTCAGGCTTTAAAGCCCAGCTGTTCTGATGCTGCATTCAGCAGCTAAATCTTTTCACTTGAGCTATCGTCTTTGTGTGCAGAGCGCCAGCTGTGTCTATACAACCCAACACTTCATGTGAGAGAAGATGCACTTTTGGAAAGAAGAGCCACCCCAAAAGATCCCTCTTGACAATGACACACATAGATCTGGACAAACATATTAGGTCCATGCAAGGACCAAAATCACAGTGTTCAAATAGAAGATTGGTTCCATTCTTAAACATTTGAGTCCATGCTTGCTACAAGTAGATGGAGCATTACCTTAACAAGTACCTTTCCAAGATGTCCACTATATATCTCTTCTTTTTCTTTTTTTTTACCATACATTATGATGCTAAGCATCTCCTGACAATCTGATGCTTGGAAGAGAGTTGAGAAGGAAGAGAAATGTGGAGTTTTCATTTCAGTTACTTCTGTTTGTGTTTATGTTCCCACCCCCCATGGACTTTACTTAATGCTTTGAGAAAGCTTTTATCAAGCCAGAAGAATGACAGCCCCAGAGGGTTGCGGTAAGGCTTACGCTGTTTGATGCAGACTCTCATGCTGATTCAAATTACTTCCTATCACACATCAAAGAAACATCCAAAATTTGACGTGTTCAGATTAGTGCACTAATTCTGGGCGTTGTTTATTACCATTGAACACTCAAAGTCTTCAGGCTCTATTAGCTGTTTCATTTTATGACAGTCTTTAGTGTCCATGTGCTCATAAGTTCATCCCTCCCTCCTTGTAGATTCTGAAGGCTGTTTTCACCAAGGTTCTCTCTGAAGTTTACACTCTTCAACAGCCCAAATGAACATGACTTTCTATGAGGCAAATCCTTCAGTGATGCTACAGTCTTCTGATACTCACTAGACTTCAAATAGGTGTTGTAGAGTCTCAGTATCTCCTTGAATGCCAATCTGCCTCAACTGCCATTTATTCTGCTTAACTTTGGTCATAGAAAAATTTGGGCAGCTAATATAAATGAACTGCTTAAATTCCCTGTGAATGCAATGAAGGCATACAGGCATCAGTACTGAGCAATTCATTCCTTTCAAGTGTAGATGCCTGCGGTATGTAGGATGGATAGCCCATGGAGGTGCTACATTCTCTGTGTTGGCTATAGATAGTCACCTTTGATGAGTAACTTTCACATGGATAAAATTAGAGGATGTGATGATGGAATGACCTGGCACAATAATGGGTCACAATACAGGTTATTTTTTAAACCTATGAACATCTTGTACAAATGCTGAGATATAAACGTGAGATGTGAAAAAAACAGTGCTATTTAAATACTTCAGGTTTTTCAGACCACTTCAAAACACTCAAGAGTTGTTTTTTGGTTTAGTTTTGGCTTTTTTTGCCGTTTTGTTTCTTTTCATGGTGTTGGTTTTGGTTATGCTTTGTTCTTTAAAACCTGAGGTTGATTTAAGTTCATCACAAGAAACAGACTGAATCCCACAACTACATCTCTAGGCCTACATTACTCACAGAGCACTGTTAAAGCACAGGATGGCAAGACATTGAGTGAGGTAGAGCTCTGGGAAGGATCTGTTACATGCTTTCTTTGAAATGCACATTCAGAAAGCAACACAAAGACTTTGGTACTGTAAAGGAAGTTTAAAAATGTGGAAAACCTAGCAGAACAGTGAGGTTTAGTAACAGAAATGATGCATACAAAATAAATGGCTTGAATGTAAGTCTCTCTTCTGCTCATTGTGCCCTCTCATCCCTTTCCCCACACTATCAAACAGTGTCTGATTTTGTGACATTTAATAATATCTAAATATCTCCAATACAATCCCCTCAAGGCCAGAGGGCCATAAAAGTCCCCTTCTTTTTTTTTGTGGGAAAGAAGAAGGTGGGAACTCCATCTCAGGTTAAGTTAATGGAGCACTTGGTGTTCCTCAAGGTTCCAAAATACGTCCCTTCTCAGTGCTGTCACTATTTAGTCTCTTTTAGAAGGCACAGCTATTACTAAGGGATATAGGCATCTAGTAAAACCCTTTTAAATAAATATTATTAACCTGTAGAATGGTATTATCTTATCCTCACCTGGTAATAGACATATTTCAGAATTTGTTGAGCATTTGTTTGATTTTTGAAGAAAACAAATGCTGATTTCTTATCTTCTGCTGCCAATGACTGTCCAATGAACAATAAATAATAGCAGTATAAGACACATGTATAATGGCTAAAAAATGACCATAGTGGGAGTACCTGAAAACCCTGTCTTGCCTGTCTGAAATGCAGATTCAGAAACTCCAGGGAATCCCGCCAATGAAGAATTCCAGCTAAGGAGGAACATTAGTGTTTGTCACAGACCTAGCTGAGCTGTACGAAAACTATAAGGAAAGAATAACAGAATGAAAACTTGAAAGTATCCTCACGTGACCACATATATCATAAGTTTTCTGTCCTTTAAGTAGTTGGGTTAAGTTTCCTTTGAATGATTTCCCCACCAAGAAACTTGTCAAGCCCCTGCCTGCTCCTGACTCCAAACTGACAGCATTGTCATGGATTTCAGTACATTTTGTTGGGTGTGTTAGCTTATATTTCCTGGCCCCAGTGCAAAGGCACATATTTGGCTTTGTGATGAATTAGGATGATGTGAACTGCCTGGCATATGATCTAAGACACAGTATATGATGAATGCATGGGTATCAAATAGTCTATGACAGATGTGAAGTATCTGACAGGGTGAAAAAGATGTTCCACATCGCAAGAAAAGATTCTGCATTATTTCCCCTTTTATGTTTTCATATCCCATCTTCAGAATCTCATGTTTCTCATTGGATATTTGATGTCATATTCCAGTAACAACAACGGCAAGAAGGAAGAATCTCATTGATGAAGGGAATCTGATCTGAATACAGAACTGGTGCTAACAGGCAGCAATAAAGGGTATGCTTGCTCAATATCAGAGTGGGAGAGTGAGTTTTATGGATGACTGCAAAAAGCCAAGTAACCTCTCAGAGAGAAAGAATAATCTCAAACCTTCCCAGTAGAGAATTGTAACAGAGACTTTTTAGCTGGTGTGAGATAGCAGAGAAACACTAACAGTGCTCAAAGCAATGAAAGACTATTCACATTTGTAAAGTTTATTCTCCAAGTGTAAGCTCCAGACTTTCCTAAGAGTCCATAAAATATGCACCTATTTACTCTGAGAAATAATGTAATGGAATAAATATTAAGAATATTAATGTAATGATTCTTGTTTAAGACAAAAAAAATGCTTCGCCAGTTTTGGTCTTTTAAAGATAACATTTGTCTGTATTTTCTTCAAATACAATGTAATCACATAACTACAGCACTTGTTGTCCAGAGCCCCAGGTGTTAGGTGAGACGCAGACAAAAGACTTGGTAAATACCTTAGCTTTTCTGTGCTTCTATTTTTTCCTAAGATATAAAATGTAGCAACAGCAATTTCTTATCTTCCTAGTAGGATGCTGTGAGTAATAACTAACAAATGCCTGCAAGGTTCTAAGAACTTTAATCCTCTTTACCAGAGAGGTCAAACTCTTGTTCTTCCAGGAGGAAACAAAGATTTTATAACATGAAAAAACTGAGGCTTGTTCCAGTGCATACATTAGGCCTGAGGAGAGCCAGATATCCTTCCGAACTCATGGCAAAGAGATGTAATGTGCAGTAGATAATTTGATACACCTTTATGCGAATTAAAATCATGCAGTTTTTGTTTCTAAACAATTTGTTATTCAAACCCATGTGTTTTTTTGCAAGTCTATGCATGTCTATGTATCTTCCCTCTAAGACAATTAAATAAAATAAGCTAAGACTTAAAGGTGCTTCTGCTGTCAGTGAGGTTCACTTTATTTCCTGGAGAAAACAACCTTGTCTGTCAAACTGTCTAAGAAAACAGAATGAATACATAAGTGTATTTATGTAAATACATATATATATATATAAAAGACCCATGAATCATATATAAGTCCTGTTATTTAGACTGTAGGTATGTCTGGATGCATACTGGGTGTTTC
Source organism: Forpus xanthops (assembly GCA_032466535.1). NCBI lineage: Eukaryota > Metazoa > Chordata > Aves > Psittaciformes > Psittacidae > Forpus > Forpus xanthops. The sequence goes on along the minus strand of JASSUY010006920.1, from coordinate 21,634 downwards.
AAAGACCTCTGAAATATAATATGGTGGTGTTATTCATGTGCAGCCTTCATTCATGCATGCTAAACTTCAGTCTTCATGTTAATCAGTTTCACCATTTTTAGAGGGACAATAAAAGAGGTCCAAGAGCGCCATATGAGAGTGTTTTGTTTATTAGCTCTGCGATAGAAACCAGTCCTCTCTCACAACACCTTATAATGGTAAAATAGCAAAAAGGTTGTTTGTGATGCAGGTAGAGAATAAACCAGACTGACTACATGACAGTCAAAAGCTTAGTAGTGATAGTGTTTGTTGATCAGGAGACTTTGAATGAAGAAAGCATCCCAGGTCATGCAACTTTTCCCTATATGCTCAAACTCATGAAAATCCCTCCAAGGTATGGCTCCTAATGAACTTAATACACTCAAGCTACATAAGAGCTATATTCAACCTAACACAATAATTAGGTTACACAACTCTTACTCACAAAAGTAATATCTAATCTGAGCTGCCTGAAAGAACACTGGTAAGATGGTAGACTGTATTATTTCTTAGGTATTTAGAACCGTTGTTGTATACTGTCATCTCATCACTTTGGGTTATTTGTGGTTGCATAGAGCCCATCGGAAATGAAGGGTAAAAATCCACTCTAAAAGCAGCGCATTCTTTTCCATTGTTGTCATATTACATTGTGTCATTTCATTTGATATTTAGAGTTGTCACATCATATTATGCTGTAGGTCAAGTAAATGGTAATGTGATGGGACACACCAGATATAGATAGCTGGAGCCTAATCAGAATTCATTTGCATATCCTCGTCAACTTCATTAGCTGGTTGATATCTCAATATGATCACAGTAGTTTTCAGAAAAACAGAACTATTTTGTCTAAGCACATGTTGTCTAAGTGGGAGTACTGAGAAGTTCATGACTAAAGGGAGATTTGAGAACAAATATTGCAAAGATGTTGGTTTTAGACAGGCATATATAAATATATTGTGCACACACACACACATGTAAAATGCTGAATCTTATGCTGTGAAAGAAATTTCTTAAGTAATACTGGCCCTAAGATAGCTTTTCATGCTTAGTAACTCCAATAGCTTTTAGCTTTGAAAATAATTTTCTATTAGTCTTATCAGCGGAGCCCTATTAAAGTAGGTGTAAAAGACAATTATGGGAAGAGTAACTATAAATGCATTGAGATTTTTAAAGTAATCTGACATTTTAAAATCCATCGATAAGCTGAATAACATATCTGTTGTGTTGTAGTTGTTGGGTTTGGTTTTGCTTCCTTCACCTTTAAGGGTCTCTTAATAAACATAAAGTTTTAATGTGCCCATCCCAGGACAAGTATTTCTGATACATATATGAAAAATTCTTGTATGTCACACTTTCCTTCTATGCCTTAAATACTGAAGAGAATCTTATGTTCAGAGAGTTTAAATCCATTGTGAACCTTGAGTTGCCAATCCAGATCAAGAAGAAACATTTAAGCAGGCGTTTAACTTCCAAAGGAAAACTTACATCACTGCATATGTGGCATAAATGTCACTATTTCCCTTGGGAGACTTCTGAGGTGAATAATATCCATCAGCAAAGAGTAATTGCAAATCAGATATTCTGACAAAGCTGATGGGAAGTCAGAGGAGACAGTAAAGATACCGAAAGAAGATAGAGATGATTCACACAAATGGAAAACATGTCAGATAAGGGCTAATTTAAACAGTGTTTTAAGTTATCATTGATATTCTAAGATGAGGTTACCAGGTCAGATTTAGGTTTTCCTAAACACTATGAATTTATGATCGTCTTCCTACCAAACTAAAAGTATTTGATGTTTAGTCAAATTATAGTTTCAAATTTTATGTTGGATGATGCAGCAATGAATGCAAACTTCTCCACATAGAGCGTCTGGAAATGTAGAGCCATAATCTTGCTTCAGTTCTATATTTACCATTAAATTAACAATGAGAGCAATTGTAAAATACTGCAACTGTTATTAAAACATTGTTTCACTCATGTTCAATGTAGTTTTAAGGCTAGTTACAATCTGAGTCTCTTGGAATATTGTTTCAGATGTGTAAGATCTGTCCTGTCTGCAATTATTTTATAGTAAAAAAAAAAAAATAGAAAAACTCTAAAACCCAGCTTCTGTCTGAAATTTTGTTTAGCTACTGCATAACTTGATATTACGTCAAGTTGGCTTTAATTTGAGTCATTGTGGAAATTTAAGCATGTTTTGAGCTGAATTTTTATCCTGGCTACTACCCCTCTAACCTGGAAAGTGTTAATAATGATATACCTTCAGTGGAGCTCTTTCCAATACATGCTAGTCCTGAGCAGCTCCTTTACTATCCTATAGAGCAGTATTGATAAAGCATGATAAAATGGTGCCCTCCTTAACTCCCTCCCTGCTGGATAAGTATTCTGGCTCTAGGGCTTTACATTCATGGTTAAATATGGTTAGCTTTCAGCAGAAACAAAGCAGACTTTCCACCCAACAAAAGTCTCCAACCTCTTAGATGACGCTTTTCCCCCCTAGATTATTGGAGGGCAGGGGAAATCATGTGAATAAAAGCAATTGTTACTTGTTCTAGACTTGATGCCATTTAATTTAGTTCAGTCACCTCCTCAGTGAGTCTTGGTGCCTTCTCTGCCTCAACACTGTGTTGCAAGTCTACAGTGAAGGAGAGAATATGTGATCAGTCAAGGAGTGGTCTGTTCCTTGCCTCTCTGCCACATAATGACTGCTGACAGAACTTGGTACCTGACATAGTAGAGCAAGGGTTTGTTTCTTTCTATTTCTTTCTTAATTCTTTTTAGTCTTTTTATGTGTATAAAGGTGTCCTCAGGCCCCACTTCAGTTGCAGGTTTTGCAAGCCACTGATACAGGCTCTTACGCACATTCCTGCATCAGCTCTGAGGTGGATTAGGTGCTGCAGCAAAACAGAAACACTCACTCCACCCCCAAAGCTGTTCTGAAGTGCCCGAAGCAGGATTGTTTTACTTGTTGCATCAACTGTAGGCAAAACAACAAGAAGCTTTGTCATCATTCTTGAGCAAGTTATTGGTGACTAATGGTCCTCTTGATAATCACCGAAACACTGCACTAAGAAAATTTCACTATTCATTTGTCAGATCTGAGTATTCTTCTGAGTCATAAGGCAAATTAATTTTGCTTGAACTTCAATTAACAAGGAGGAGGGAAAAGAGATTTAAGCTTAATAAAAGACCTCGTTAGTCTATTTATATAACTGTAAATAGACAGTTTTCTCATCTTGTTTAAATTTCTTTGTTATATTACAAGGATTCTATAAGAGACTTTATGTAAAAAACACCAAACACAAGTCTTCTTGTGGAAATCTCTGTCTCTTTTTAATTCTTTCTGCCTGCTTGTCTGCCTTCAATGCACTTCCTTTCTTGCCACCCTTCTCCTGGCCTCCCTCTTTCCTCCTTTCTCTCTTTTCCTCTATCCCTCTTATTCTTTTTTTTCTTTTCTTCAGAGCCTATTCCTGTGGATTGTACGAGTTACTCTAGACACTCCTAGGGTCTTGGCTACCATATCTAGCTGCCTCATTTAGGGGCTACTGAGGGACTACTACAGGAGCACTGTTCAGGAAAGCAAGCAGGAGTTGAAGGTACCCTACCCTCCACAGGCAATGTTAACAGGCAGGTTATGAGTGCTTCAAGAAGTAGATATGTTGCATAGCACATTCAGCGTGGATATATACAGCCAGCTCTCAAAATTACCTCATCACATTAAGCTCTGCTATTTCTCAGCAGCAGCTGCTCTACCTCATGTCCCGCTGCTTTTCTCTCATCACACATCACAAGTGCACATCTACATGTGATGCTTGTAAATAAGAATTACCCCAAAGGCTCCTAACCTGCCCTGTAAATATGGAAGTTATAATCTGGGTGTTAACCTCCTGGTTCCTCAGCTATAGTAATGGGGCTGACTCTTAAAGGACTGGAGGAGAAGTAGATCCTGCAATAAAGGAGGGAGCAGTTGTCTGTGCTACATATCTTAGACCAAATTAACTGCATGGCAAGCACACCTTGCTTTGTCAGACATGTCTGTTCCTGCTGCTCAAGAGCTCTCAAGGATAACTGACTCTGGCACTTCTATTACTACCCAGAAACACACAGGCATATTTTTTACAGTCACTCAGGCAGTAGTTTGAGAACAGTTTTCCTACAGGATATTGCTTACGTTACCTATTTGTGCCTTCAATGAGGCTGTGCAGACATGGTACACTCATACCACAGCGATGAGGGCAACATGAAAGTGATAGATTCAGAATGCCTTTTATTGCAACTTTTTTATTTTTATATGTCTGTCTGTGCTCTGTGTTTGGTCAATGAAACAGCCTTTAAATTAAAGAAATTCCTAATATACCAGCACCTAGAAAGAAGGGATCCCTTATTTATCTGATATCTTCTTCTTTTCTTTTCATTCTCTGTACTTTTTTTTGCTTGCACCTAAAGATGGAGTAGAACAACCTCTGCAGTTAAAAAATGTCATAGATTTCACAAATAAATAAAAACAATTGCTTATCACAGAATAGTAGAATCATAGAATAGTTAGGGTAGGAAAGGACCTTAAGATCATCTAGTTCCAACTCCCCTGGCAGGGACACCTCCCACTAAACCATGCCACCCAAGGCTATGTCCAACTTGGCCTTGAACACTGCCACTGACGGAACGTTCACAACTTCCCTGGGCAGCTCATTTCAGTGCCTCACCACCCTCACAGTAAAGAACATCCTCCTTATATCCAATCTAAACTTCCCCCTGTTTAAGTTTGAACATGTTATCCCTTGTCCTGTCACTATAGTCTCTAATGAACAGCCCCTCCCCAGCATCCTTATAGTGCTGCTGCAGATACTGGAAGGCTGCTCTCCATGCAGCCTTCTCTTCTCCAGGCTGAACAGACCCAACTTTCTCAACCTATCTTCATACGGGAGGTGCTCCAGTCCCTGATCATCCTCGTGGGCCTCCTCTGCACTTGTTCCAACAGTTCTATGTCCTTTTTTTGTTGAGGACACCAGAACTGCACACAATACTCCAAGTGAGGTCTCACAAGAGCAGAGCAGAGGGGCAGGATCACCCCCTTTAACCTGCTGCTCACTCTCCTTTTGATGCAACCAAGGATACGGTTGGCTTTCTGGGCTGTGAGTGCACATGGCCAGCTCATGTTCACTTTCTCATCAACCAACACCCCCAAGCCCTTCTGTGCAGGGCTGCTCTGAATCTCTTCTCTGCCCAACATGCAGCTGTGCCTGGGATTGCTCTGACACAGGTGTAGGACCTTGCACTTGGCGTGGTTAAACTTCATCTGGTTGGCATCAGCCCACCTCACAAGCGTGTCAAGATCCCTCTGGGTGGCATACCACCCCTCCAGTGAATCAACCGAAACACACAGCTTGGTGTCATCAGCAAACTTGCTGAGAGTGCACTCCATCCCAGTGTCCATGACACCGACAGAGATGTTAAACAAGACCTATCCCAACACCGACCCCTGAGGGATAACACTCATTACTGGTCTCCAGCTGGACATTGAGCCATTGACCACAACACTTTGTGTATGTCCATCCAGCCAGTTCTTTATCCACTGAGTGGTCCACCTGTCAAATTGATGTCTTTCTTATTTAGAGACACAGATGTCATGTGGGACAATGTTGAACATTTTGCACAAGTCCAGGTAGATGACATCAACTGCTCTACCCCTGTTCATCAGTTCCGCAGTCCTATCATAGAAGACCACCAAGTTGGTCAGGCAGGATTTCCCCTCAGTGAAGCCATGCTGGCTTTCACCCAGCACCTTGTTTTTCATGAACCATAGCATGCTTTCCAGGAGAATCTGCTCCAAGATTTTGCCAGGCACAGAGGTGAGACTGACAGCTCTGTAGTTCCATGTGTCATCCATTTTCCCCTTCTTGAAAATGGGGTTATATTTTGCCTTTTCCAATCAACAGGAACTTCACCTGATGGCCATGATTTTTCAACTACAATTGCATACATAGAATCATAGAATAGTTAGGGTTGGAAAGGACCTTAAGATCATCCAGTTCCAACCCCCATGCCGTGGGCAAGAGCACCACACACTAGACCATGTCACCCAAGACTCCATCCTACCTGGCCTTTAACACTGCCAGGGATGGAACATTTAACACTTCCTTGGGCAGCCCATTCCAGTGCCTCACCACCCTCATAGCAAAGAACTTCTTCCTCATATCTAACCTCAGCTTCGCCTGTTTAAGATTTAACCTGCTACCTTTTGTCCTATCACTACAGTCCCTAATGAAGAGTCTCTCTCCAACGTCTTTCATGTGTGGTTTCATCACAGAAAACTTCTGGCATGCAGAGGTAAAAAAAATACACACAAACCCTATACATTGAGTATTATACTTCCTGGTTGCCATGTCCAGCTGTGTGCTTGTACACAGAGAAATGATTGTGCTTTGAGGATTGAAGTAAAAGGGAAGAATTGGAAGAAATGTACTTTCAGTGATTATGTGTAGATAAGTGTCCCAGCATGCACTTAATTTTCCTTTGAGTTCCTTAAGGCACAGAACTTATGAATATAAATTTTATCAGTGGGTTTTCCATGAAGTAGAGGAAAGAAGAAATCACAACATTATGTTTGACCAATGAAACCCTACATAGGAAAAGTATTTTCCAAAGCTGATAGTCCAAATATTCACAAAATTCTCATTAAATTTCAACTGCAAATCTACATGCAGACAATGAACTGCATATGTGTCCATAAAAACTGGCTTATACTGAGTTTTTCCTCTTAGAGTGTAGGCACGAGCCCATTTGCTCATAAATAATTGAATCTGGGTTAAGTTTACTGCAGGAAATATGTGACCATGCTGATGGATTTAGTCCTTGCTGAGATCTGCTACCGTGTGCCTCTGTCTGAGTTTAGCACAGACTGCTCATTCAATACATCAGCTTGAGTGGGCAAGTTCAAACACTTGGAAAACAGATTTATTTAGGAGCAGAGGACTGGGAAGAATTTGGCTAGTGGACATGGCCATTGACTCCTCATTTCTAGCTGTCCAAACAAGCCAAAGCATTAATTAACCTTTGTAAATACCTCTGGATGAAGCAAGCCTTTTTGTAGGATGCAACTAGATGATCTTAAGGTCCTTTCCGACCCAAACTATTCTATGATTCTATAATTCTATGATTCTATGAAAAAAGCTCTTTAAGTGTTTCAACAGCATAAAAATCACAAGTCAATTGAAAATATTGGTCCATCTCAGAAAGATGGACTAAAGGCTACATTCTTTTTGCACTGGCTTTGCAGCGATTTAAAACATAGGATGAGTAAGGTCAGAGGAACATGGAAGATACTACAAACTGCTTATTTGAGTAAGTGCTTCACTATGACTTGGGCTAAGTGAACATTACTGTTCCACTGCTGTCTTAGCCTAACAGGCTGTTTTGTCTCTACTTGTTGTGCCTCATAGGATATGACAGAAGAGGCCACAATAGCATCAGTATTGCCAGGAAATTTGGGCCATAAGAGAAGCTGTGGTTGGAGAGCGTGGGCAGCAACACAATGCTGTAAAAAGCATCCTCATCTTGTTTTTTTCTCCCTCCCACCATCCCTGAACTCTGACACCCCCACACAAGCCTGCTGAGCACGGATCAAAGGAAGAAAATCTCTGCTAACTGTGAGACGAGAAAATTACACATGCACAGCCAAGTACTCATTTTGCATGGTTTTTTTTTGTAATATTGAGGACATTTATGTCTGTTGATAATTAAGAGATGTTTATGACATGCATTAATAGTAACTCTGCACACTGCCTCTTTGGAAACATGTGATCTCATGTTAATGGCTTGAGTTTGCTAACAATTTATAAGCAGACACTTACCACTCTAATACGCCACTTACTCATTTGTTCTTCGTATTTTTAATTTCATGTCTATCCCTGCCTGAGCTCAAGAAATGACTTACTCCATCACCCACGCTGCTTCTCCTACTTAAAGATGTAAATAGGTCCCAATTGTACAAGATATTTAGCATATGCTTAAATTTAAGCAGATGAATACTCCCACTGAAGTAAATGGGACTGCATACTTAAGAGTCAGGCTCACATTGAAATTACTCAGTCGGAGCTGAAAAAATTCACATATTTGGCTTCCTGATGCTTGCACAATCCAATGTTTCCCCTCAAAATTTGTTAATTTGTGAATTAGTAGCATGGTTTCTTGTAAATACTCTGTTTGAACAGTTATTTTGTAGGTTCTCTCTGTTGTCTCCTTTGCTGAGGTGTCAAGCTCTGTGTTTGCCTTCTTTCAAGTGTTTTATCTAAAGCAGCCCTGAGTGAAGAATCATTCCCAGACTGGCACCCAGCTGCAGGAGCGCGGCATTAGCTGCAGTTACTACAGGTGTTCTCCTCAATGTGCCAGGCGTGTTGCAGCGTGGTTTTTACACAGTGAAGTGTAATCTATCCAAATAGTGCTTTTCTCTGCTTTTCACACTTTTCCTCCAAGCAGTGGATGCTTCGGATGACGGTTTTAAGAACAGTGAGGTCAGCAATGCAGTCTGTGAGTATCTTAAGTGCTCTGCACATAAACACACCTAAGACTTCCAAAAATGCAGTCAGACGGCACAATCCTTATTTTGGGAAGCTTGACCCCAAACTGCATTGCAGTTACTCAGAGACTTACCCTTTTAGGAAACCTGAGCCTGTTCAGAGACCTAGAGAGAAAGAGCTCTCTGATTACCCTTAACGTTTGCTCTGTGAGGATCAAAGCATTTATACACTATCTCATAGAACTCTCAGAATACAGACAGAGCCCTAAAAAACCCTGGCCATTTATTCACAACTTTAAATCCAAAATATAATCTCAACATTTGAAAGGCTATTTGTCTAACCTTTCTATTTTTTTTCTTTATACGTCTCAATTCTATTCTCTTTGCATTTTTTAGAGTAGGGAATTCTCTTTTGATGTGTTTTTATATAGAACAGATAATAGGAGCTCTCTTTTAAATAGGAGCTCTCTCTTCTATATACTATCATAATACTTGGGTCTATTAAATACAAACTGAAAACAATTACAGCAGTGCATGCTTCTTATTTTTTCACATGTGCTTCTGGAGTACTATGCAGAACTAATTCTTACTATAATATTCACAAAATGATGTTTCTTAATGTACCTGTCTGTTAAAAAGTCTCTGATAAAAGCAAATGTTTTAACATCTCTAAGGAGAAAAAATATGAATTTCACAATGTCTGGATCTATTAAAAATAAATTTTCATTGAAAAAAAAAAAGAAGACATCTTGGAGGTAATGATAGTAGATAAGGAGGAAGGATTATCAGGTAATATATTCATGTCTGAAAGCATCAGTTCTTGTTTTATTGCTGCAGATAATCTTTTATATGAAGAAATATTTGAGTTGTTTTACATTTTCTTTTGAATTGGCTCCCAAAGACTATCAACCAGGTAAAAAAACTGCATTTTTCAAACTACTCCATGCGCTGAGAAGCACTAAAAACTAGACAGAAATAGAACCAAGTTTTGCTCAGTGGGAAACTCTACCATTAAAGCAGACATTTGGAAGGTCAAGCTTATTTAGAATAGCAGTCACCAATCCCTTTGAACTACGCACTGAGATCCCACAGCCCAAAGACAGGCAGGCATAGAAACAGGATAAACAGAGGAAACAAAACATGACTGAAGAAAGCCTCATTTTAACAACCGATAGTAATGGAATGGTTTAACCTTAAAACGTGCATGGATTTGTTGAAGCTCTTGTGGAAGTTGGGGGTGTCAAGCATATCTGAGGTCGACATTTTTGACAGTCAAATGGCTGATTGTAATCACACTTTAGTCTGAAAATCAATCTCTCTTCTTCTTAGTCAATCGAGCACGTTTCATTTAAAATACGTGCAGATGGACACAGTTCAAATTCACACTGGGACAAATTGTGTAATAGTAGTATGTTCAATATCTGGATAAATGCCTATCTGATGTATGAAAACATCACATAGTGTGTTGTCTCCAGGTCCAGGTTTCAGCAGAAAGGCATAAATGTAAGTGTCAATAATATCGCTTCTTTACTTACGTATATCCAATGTGATCATTCATTACAACAGCAGAGAATATGTGTTATTCCTTTACCACATATGTTCTCTGGAAACACTCTGCTTAGCTGCTGAAGAATTCAGGGTCTGTATTTATTGTTCAAGATAGCCATTTCTTTACAGCAAATGGATTCTGGGAAAACACCTCCTTAGGATTTAACTGCTGGCTGCAGGTGACTCTGAGAAATAGGATGATGTATCTTTTTGAGTACTTCACCTGCCATAAAGAAGCTTCAGATCTGTACCTAAAAGCTATTATTTTAGTGCATTTGATTTACAGAGCTATTAGAATTGGTTCTGTATTTAGCAGGACGCCCCTCCTGAGGTACAGGAACCTGCTTCATCTGCCTGACATGAATCAGAAGGAGCTAATAGTGATCACAATGCCCATGTAGTGACTTGGAGGATGATGTGATCAAACTCTGGGGAAATGGTGGATTCATGATCTCCACCCTTTCATTTTCCTACTCTTGTCCATGAAACTCACGTTTTATATATTCCTTTTTTTTACATAATAGGTGCTAAAAGTGGAGATGAACTACAGTGCAATGATGATTAGCAGCCTACAGCTCATTCACACAGCACACAATCCCTATTCTTCCTCCTTAGAAAAGAAAGTTAAAGCATCTGATTTATGTGCAGGTTAAGGCTTGCAGCTGCGACAGGCAGAGCCCACCCACTGAAATCAGTATGAACGCAACGTATCAGGTTTGTAAGAACAAAACCTATAAACTGGCTTTTATGGGCGTTTCTTTCTTGTGTTGTCCTCACGCATAACCAAGTGCAGCTTTGAAATAAAAAAGACAGGAAAAGGAAAACATCTCTCTCATTATCACCATTGAAATAAATGCTTTAACTATACATACCCACTGACAAAAACTCTAATCAATTAATGGATTCTTATTTCAGTTCTATATGTCACTATATCCCTTGGCAGTTGATCATCAGTCCAGCTGAAAGCCACATTGAACAGCTCTATTGTAATCAGATGCTGCTGAACTCTAGCACTTTTGGGATACGCAATCCAATAAATTCAGTGAGAGATCTATACCCAAAATATTTGTCTACTCAACTCCAGGAATGCCAGAACACAGCCTAAAATTTTGGAAAACCATGTATATAATAAACCACAGGCTAAAAACTATCAGAAAATGTCAGAATAACTAACGTGAGAGAAGTAAAGATTTTGGCTGTAAAGAAATGTGGTTTTCCAATGCATCGATTCTGGGTTTCATTCTATCTGCACATTCCTGCTTGTACTGCACATAGAATATGTGGTCAAATATCTCCCAAAAATGAATGTTAAAATTGTACAGGGAACTATAATACTAAATACGCAAATATATTTGTTGTTGAATAGATTGTGCTTTTTACTGTCAACCATGAAAGCAAAGCCCTATGACTGATTTAATAAATCTCTGCTAGGCATCTAGAAGGATATTTGAGGCTTGTTTTTGTATATAGACAGGAAAAAAATCCCCTAACTATATCTGAAAAAAAATTGTGAGCAAACTCATCTACTGAAGGATACTATTATATGAATGGAAAAAGAAGATAAATTTGTCTGATAAAATATTTATTGAGACTTTTAAAAAATGTTATTTTTCAGCCTGACCAAAGGATATCATAACTGAACTGTGTACAGCTGAGACATAATGAAATGGCTTTTGTAAGATATCCAAAACATATACAAACTTAATATTTTATAGTTCCACTATGACATTTCAAGAGATCAGACTGACTGCCTTTCACAGTATTGTGTATACTGCAAGAACAAACACAGAGCAAAGGAAAAATGCACTAAAGAAACCAGAAAAAGTTCCTTAAGTCAAAATACTGCAGCTCTTCTACTGATTGGTTTTGTGTAAACACACAGAAAAGAAGACAAAATTTAAATGAAGATGTCAAGCAAAGTTAATCATGTTTCAAAGGAGGACACTACCTGATCCTAGTAAGGACTGAAATAAGCATGAATATATAATCTAAATCAGTTCATTCCTTCATAATAGGAGTAAACCCCATCAAAAACAATAAGAAAGATTTCCATACTTTATTGTAATAGAACTTCATAATGTATCTTTCAACTGAAATAATAGCTGAGCTTTCAGTAACATGAAACTAAATAGCTATAGGATGGATTTCTTGTATTATCCTACTGGCTAGACATCATAAAGAATTTCTCAGTGCATACTGATGAACTCTGATTCAGGTGTGATCAAAACTCAGCTGCTTCTGTGGAATCATGCATTCTTAAGAAGGTTTAAAAAGTAATTTTTGATATACATGTATAGAAAAGAGATTCTGATGAGAAAATAACAGAAACCATGATAGGTGCCTTCTTCTGCTTTAAGCAAGAGCATTAGTATTCTACTAATAGATAAAATGTCACCTGAAAGTTCACCTTTCTTCATAATACTGTAATTAGTATTTCATATACTATAATTTTACTCTTGATGAGATAAGCACTTTCTGAGGAAATTTCAATATCTATATTGCTAGTGCTGGCGAAAAAAGCAATTTAAAGTGACAAATTTTAATACCTAATGGAGGTCCAAACCTTCTGACATAGTGGCATGAATATCAAATATTTTGGGTACCTTCAAGGTTTTACTGACTTTATAGCACTGCAAACAGTCTTTTCTAATCTTTCTCTATTTTCCCTATTTCTTTTTGTCGAAGTCATCCTCCTGCTCGGCTCAGCTTTTGCAGAAAAACTCTATTTTCTTTACCCTATGCTGAAAGGCTGTCAGTTTTGTTCTCATCTAAAAAAATCTAAGAAAGTCACTCAGAGCCTCCTTTCATCAGCAGGTGTCAACTAAGCAGAAAGAAAATGCTACAGAAAACCTTCAAAAATCCAGGGTGCATATTTGTGTGAGAAGTTGCAGCCAAAGACAATGCCACATATTTCCTCTTATCTTGGTGACATGCAGGGACTTGTGTCTGCAATTCCCACTCGTGCTAATTCTGTTCCGAAATCTCAGCTCATAATGACGGAACCATACCCTGAAGTATTTTAAAGAGACTTGGTTCACTTTGGTACTTTGCAAGGCCCAATTAAGTTGCCACAAATTTAAGACAAAACGGATGGAAAAAAGAAGAGGGTGACATAGAACTATTAATACACACACACACACACACACACACACACATATACATATGCATTTAAAACATGTTAGAGATGAGAAAAGTTTTGTTACTTCACATTTGAAGAATTCCCCCAAGGCATTCAGGAGCCATTCAAACATTTCATGGGACCAGATTCTGTTACAGATCAACTCAAACTAACTAAAAGAAAAATAAAAACTCTTCAAATATTCCAGTTAAATCTGTTTTAGCTTAACCTGAGACAAGCTTCTGGGTTTTATGTCCAAACCAGGTGAATGCTTTTTCACTGAGAGTATTATGAGGCTCGTCATTGGTTCAAAGCCAAAACCCAAAGCTAACAGGTGTTCGCCTACATGACTCAAAGGAAAACTACATTCTTGCTTTGTCACAATGAAGATAAATTCCCAGATTTTACAGCAATGGAGTGGTAAATCTCAGATCTTTGCTCTCTTGAAACACAAACCAGAGACAGAAATAGGCACTTTCTTGCTGACTAGGCATATCAATTGTATTTTTCAATGGAAAATGTGATCTTTGACTCTTAATTCTCTCCAGGAACAGCTTCCACCCCTGATGGGTGCTGGGGGACACAGGGTTTCTCTGAAGGGGTAAAATGGGGATGAAAGTCATATTCTTTGCTCTGAAAACCAAGCTCCATTCCTACCACTGCAGAACAATCTTATTTATTTTCCATACAAGTCTTTGCAGTGATACGGGTAGCAAGCAGTGGGGAGCAAAGGGGTAATACCTTAGGGACATGAGTGATGTGCTGCCAAACTGGGCAAATCTGGGTTGTACAACATGAGTAAGAAGGGTGATAGAGTACTGACAGATCCCAAAAACTCAGGGCCAAAAATATCCTATTGCCAGTATAGCCAAGAGGAAGCTTGTCAGTCGGCCACAGTGAAACCTACATGGGCAATTTTGTTCAACTCACTACAATATGTTATAGTAAAGATCATGTGGAGATGTAAAATGCTTCCTGACATGACTTGTAAAATTCAGAGAATAATGTTATAGGAAACTCATTACCATAGAAATGGTAAATGCTCCATCCCTGGCACTGTTCAAGAACAGGCTGGACAGTCTAGTGTGAGGCACTCCTGCCCATGGCAGAGTGGTTTGGAACTGAATGATCTTAAGTTCCTTTCCAACCCAAGCAATTCTGTGATTCTATATACTATATGATAATAATGTTATATGAAACTTGCACAAGTTCAGTGACAATTTGAGCTGACCTAAACTTCATAAAACTCATGTCTGTTTGCACGTTTGCTTAAGGAGAAATTCTGTACAACATGGTAAAGAAACTGATATCAAGGACTGTCAAAAATGCCTCTCTACAAATATGACTTATTTTAAAAGTCATCAGTTTAACAGGCAAAATAATAAAATAAAATGGAGGTACATTTTCATTTTACGTAGCAAACATCCCTGGAACTGTGTGTCCTTACAACTGCTTAGGAAACAGCTTCAAGCCTAGAGCAGGAAATTAGTCATCACACTTGGCTAAAACTGGCCCACATGTTTTGCCAAAAATACTATTGAAAAAATCAGCTATTTAAATTCTTTTTGAATGCAGATAACAAAAAGAAGCCATTTCAGGAACTTTTACTTTATTTTGGAATTAAAAAAAAAAGTTATATAATATATAAATATCATGAGTCACTTGCCAAGATGAACACCTCCAGAGCGGGGGTTTGTGGCATACACGGGAGGTTCCTAAGCCATGGATGAGCCACTCTATGGATATATAGGTGCAGCCACATGTTCACAAGCCCTGCTCTTCATGGGAGACTTCAACCACCCTGATAACTGTTAAAGGGACAACATAGAAGGACATAAGTAACCCAAGAGGTTCCTCAAATGCATCCATGATAACTGTCTTCTCCAAGCAATAGAAAACGAGGAAAGGAACCGTGCTGGACCTTGCTCACACCAACAAGGAAGAGCTGGTGGGAAAAGTGAAGCTCAAGGGCAGCCTTGGTTGCAATGACCATGAACTGTCAAGTTCAAAACCCTTAGTGCAGAGATGAGGGTGCACAGCAAGCTCACTACTCTGGACTTCAGAGGGAAGAGGTGGAGTGAAGGAGGAACGCCAAATCCCAGCCCAACCCAGGCTGGGCACCTCTCACCCCGGGCTTGATATAGGGAGGGATGTAGTTACAAAATATTGCTAACACTAGTCCTATCTGAAGCAAACTCTTCTCTATCCTTGTCTTCATTATATTTAAACTTAAGGTAAGCACCAATTGCAAAGACTGAGTCCCCTAGTCGAGCTTAGGAGAAACTAGAAATGCACAGCCCAGCTTTCAGATGCAAAGAGCTATTCTCAACTTGAAGTCACAAAAATAAGAAGTCCGAGAAGGATAAAAAATTTCACAGTGAGGGATGTTTTTAATTGCTGGAAACTCGCCTGTAACTATGATCATACTACAGTTACCTGCATGTAAATACATGCCATATACAAACATGTGGCATGCCAAGTATACAAAAATAGCATCCTATTACCACTGGAGAACAGCAAATCCCCTGCTTTGTGTTAATATTGTCTGTGTATAGGATGTGCATAAACTTGCACTGTTACTTCTGCATTAAAAAAAAATACCCAACTCATAATAAGATGACAAAGAGAAAAATAAATTACAAAGACATAATTTTAGTAAGTTCTTGACAAGCACTTAATGTCTTCCAGTCATGCAAGAACAGAAAATATGTTAGTTGCTTTTTAAACTATAATTCCAATAAAAAGTAATTATAATGATTAATTGTATAATGATTACTGTAATCACAGCCTATTCTTAGTTGATTAAGAAAGACAGAAGCAGCTCACAGAAAGCTTTCCACTAAAACTATCTGTGTTTATTTTATTTGCCCCTTTGCTAATTTTCTTATCAACCACCATGAATGGCAATATTGCACTGACAACCTTGCCAGTGGCTTTGAGACTAATCCACTGCCCATCGATATAAACTCCATTTATGAGACTGACAAATGTGTTAAGTTCATTGAATCATAGAATAGTTAGGGTTGGAAAGGACCTTAAGAACATCAAGTTCCAACCTCCCTGCCATGGGCAGGGGCACCTCCCACTAAACCATGCCACCCAAGGCTATGTCCAACTGGAACACTGCCAGCGATGGAGCATTCACAACTTACATGGGTAACCCATTCCACTGCCTCACAACCCGTACAGTAAAGAATTTCTTCCTCAGATCCAATTTAAACTTCCCCTCTTTAAGTTCAAACCCATTACCCTTGTCCTATCACTACAGTCACTCATGAACAGTCCCTTTCCAGCACCCCTACAGGCTCCCTTCAGACACAGGAAGGCTGTTACGAGGTCTCCACACAGCCTTCTCTTCTCCAGCCTGAACAGATCCAACTTTCTCAACCTATCTTCATACAGGAGGTGCTCCAGGCCCTGATCAGCGTTGTAGCCTCCTCTGAACTTGTTCCAATAGTTCCAAGTCCTTTTGATGTTGGGGACACCAGAACTGTACACAATATTCCAAGTGATATCTCACAAGAGTAGAGGGGCAGGATCACTTCCCTTGACCTGCTGATCACACTTCTTTTGATGCAGCCCAGTATACAGTTGGCTTTCTGGGCTGCAAGCTCACACTGTTGGCTCATGTTCATTTTCTCGTTGACCAACACCTCCAAGTGGTTCTGCACAGGGCTGCTCTGCATCTCTTCTCTGCCCAACCTACAGCTGTACCTCAGATTGCTCCCACCCAGGTGTAGGACCTTGCACTTGGCATGGTTAAACTTCATAAGGTAGGCATCTGCCCACCTCACAAGTGTGTCAAGGTCCCTCTGGATGGCATTCCTTCCCTCCAATGTATCAACAGAACCACACAGC
>JASSUY010006919.1:0-15712 GCA_032466535.1 Forpus xanthops | reverse complement strand
CCTCCCGTATGAAGATAGGATGAGAAAGTTGGGGCTGTTCAGCCTGGAGAAGAGAAGGCTGCGTGGAGACCTCATAGGAGCCTTCCAGTGCCTGAAGGGGGGCTGTAGGGATGCCTGGGATGGACTCTTCATGAGGGACTGTAGTGATAGGACAAGGGGTAATGGATTCAAACTCAAACAGGGAAAGTTTAGATTTGATGTAAGGAAGAGGTTCTTTCCTGTAAGGGTGGTGAGGCACTGGAATGGGTTGCCCAGGGAAGTTGTGGATGTTCCATCCCTGGCGATGTTCAAGGCCAGGTTGGACAGAGCGTTGGGTGGTGTGGTTTAGTGTGAGGTGTTCCTGCTCATGGTAGGGGGATTGGAATGAGATGTTTTTAAGATCCTTTCCAATCCTAACTATTCTATGGTTCTATGATTATATGAAAAAAAAATTCATTTGCAGTTTTTTTCCAAACACTTATTTTTAATTCTTTCTCACAAAAACTGGCAGTTCCTACTGAGGGAAGATAGGAAGTCTAGTTAAAATGATAATGATGCAAAGACTTTCAGGAGGGGAAAAATAACTTACAACTTACTGAATTAGCCATGAAAATTCTCTTTGCTCACCACATAGAAGTCTTTTGATTATCACTACTAGTATATGCGAGGTGTTTATCAAACTAGCTGGTCATCTGTCTCTGGCTCTCTTATTTTGAGGCTAGTAAGTTTGTCAATGGCATTTGCATAATTACGTTAATGTTGCTTTTTTCAGTAGAAACTTTAATTCTGTCTTTGCTTATACATTTTCATAAGCTCAGTATAGACATTTTTTGTCGTTCATTTATTGTTACTATTTTATTTAGATATAAGTTAAAAATCAGGGTTTTCATTTGAATTCATTTTACTAATGCTTCTCTATAGATTTCTTGAGGCCTTTATTGAAGCTTCTTTAAGTGATGCTACTTCAAGTCTTAATACTGTCCATTTGACCAAGGTATTCTAAGCTCTAGTATGACTTGGGCTTCCTTCTTGGGTTATTTCATCCACCTATTGAAATTGTTTCAAGTAAATCAGTTTTACAATGTTTGCTGTGATTAGCATTTTATGCTCAATGGAAGTTCATAAAAAAAGTCTCTTGTCAATACCTTTCAATATGTTTAAACATTAATAAATAATTTTACATGAAAAATGCAATATCCATGGTGAAATTACAATCTAAAATACCTTTGTATGTAAATTCTTTAATGGTAAATCATACCATCTATCTGGGTTTTTTTACTATAAAGATAAGCTGTTTTGTGAAGCTGTAGACTTTTATTTGTCTAATTTTATGAATAACCTGCATAAAAATATTAATTCTTTGCAATATTTCATGCAGCTTATATACAGCAGAAACGTGTTTGGATTTTCTGTCATTTCTACAAATTAAGAAGTTGTCATACTTTAAGTTACACTGTTTAGGTGTTTGATTTTAAGATCTAGAATTTCTGAAGTAATTAAGCAAACTCTGGCTTTCAGTTTCTTGATAAGCTGAAGCTGGTAGCTAAGGTAAGAGCCGTAACTTGTGAGTCCTGTGAAGGCTTCACAGTGCAAAAGTCTAGTGCATCTCATACTCCATGAGATTTGTATCATTCTCCTTTCACAGTATGTCTGATTTTGTTGTGAGTAGCCTTTACTGCAGCTCTATCCATTGAATACCCCAATTCTTCAGCTGCAGTAACTGTTTTTCAGTCATATATATTCAGTATTTCAATCTGTGTAACTCCTTGCATTTATAAACTGACAGTTCCATTTGTTCAAGAAAGATATTTAACCCTTTCAACCAAGGGAAAGAGAATTTATTTTACTAGTAGCCAGAATCTTGATTTTGTTACGTATGTTTTATTATTTATTTAAATAATATCTGTGGACTGGATGTACTTTGCTAGTATCCTAGATACAGAAAAAACATTCAATATTAAGAACAGGTAAGGTGTGTAATGTTAATCCGCTAAATGTATAGTGCTCAAACATGGAAGCTGTTTAGTATCCCAGTCTTAAAGAAAATCTAAACATATTCTCAATATAGGCGAATAATTTTCGAAGTTATATTGGTTGGTGAAGAACTTTAGCAAGTTTTTCTTCTAAGTAGTTTGCATATAAGCAAACTGTCTACTGAAAGGTCTAATGGATTGGTAAATGGAGTCTGAAACAACCAAGACACTTTTGTACCCATTTTTACAAAATGCTGAACCTTAATTTTGCCCTTAAATTGGGAGTAAGGTGGTCAACTGATGACTCATTAATGATACTAATAAAGTTAATAAAAGCCAAAACCAGGTGACCTCCAAGAAAGCAAAAAGGTTCTGCTTATAAACTTAGTGAAGATATTTTAATAATCATAGTTAACACTGTATTTGTTATTTGCGACTGGTATACTTTATGTGTCTTTGTGCTTATACCCTTTTTGCCTGGCTTATCTGTACTTTTTCATTCACATTTTGTATCAATGGGTTTTCTGTTATGGGAGAAGGTTTTAATAACAACCAAGACCTTTACTATGATGACACATGGATTTAGAAGATACATGATCTGGAAATCATAACAAATTAATTAGACTTTCTGTGGGATTCAAAAATCATTGTCTGGCTCTGTGGCATCTATTTTAATCAAATATTTATTCCTAAAAAAAAAAAAAAAAAACATGCGCAATAATTCTGGATTTGTTAAAATGTGTATTTCTGATCCCTCAGGCTTTCAGGTATAATGTTTTAATGGCTTACATTAACTATTGAATATGCCTTTTATCCTAATGAGCTCCAATCCATTTCACCTCTGAAAGAACTAATTAATTGACTTAAAGTCCTGCAAACACTGTTCACTCCTTTCAGTATTAGGGAAATTGAAACTGGCACAATCAAAGCCGAACTGTCTCTTAAGTCATGGGAGGACTGCAGGACCATTTAGGTGGTGATTATGAATGAAATGTCTCAATACAGGCAGATGCGATGGATTAACTCCAATTCTGGTTTATCCAAGGGTTCTGTGTACCTGTGCAGACTAATTTAATAGCTCATCAACAGCACTGGTGGAACCTTTTACATAACCAATGCCATTTCCAATATAATAACTCTTCAGACCCTAGATTTTTTGCCTTTTTAGGTGAATGTTTTTAGCATGAATCAGTACAACTCAAGTTGCCTGAAGTCACAACCTTTTTTGTATGTATAGTAGTGCATAGAACTAGGCAGGGACACCTTCCACTAGACAAGGTTGCTCAAAGCCCTGTCCAACCTGGCCTTGAACACTGCTAGGGATAGGGCAGCCACAGCTTCTCTGGGCAACCTGTGCCAGTGTCTCACCACCCTCACAGAGAAGAACTTGCTAATACCTAACCTAAATCTACCCTTTTCTAATTTAAAGGCATTAAACTTCCATCATTAGAATCCATATACTCCTATTTACAGAGATCTACCTATTCTTCTGGACAGTAAACCACCATAATACAGTAAAAGGTATCTTTTTTTTTTTTTTAAATCAGTTCTAGTCAGAGCCATCTTACCTTTCTCTAAAAGCAAATAATGCGACAGTTTATACTACAGAGTAATTGGATTAGGGCTTACAAAGCAGTCAAGAAAAGTAAAATAAAAACATTTGGCTCATTCTTTAATTTAAATAATGCAACTGTCTCAACAGATGTAACGTGGGGTGCAAGAGTGCCTCAGATGAGGGCTGTAGTAAAACAAGGAGCCAGCCTCAATGGAAATAGCCCATTATCGAGATCTAACCAGGAGATTAAAGCAAAACTGAAAGTGCATCAAGAAATTTAAGAAGCCAAAAGATCTCCAAGATATCTAGAAGCAAGGCTATGAGGAGTAATGTAGGTAAGTATTGAAAAGTAAATCAGTGCATTTATTAAGTTGGGCAACTTTTAATTTTATTTTGATAGCTTTATGCTGTGATAGTAAAGCTTGTTACAAAATGCACTTCAAGTGTAGTACAAAAGATCTGAGCCAATGTTAAAGAAAAAGTAAACAGCAGAGCAGCAGACATCTTCAACATCTAATGGTGCTGAAGTAGAAAAGTAAACAATTTAGCAATTCATATCTTTGAACAAGATAGACAGCGCACCCATACGTGGACCTTTTTGATAAGAGAACAAAGAAAAAAGCATTCTTGACCTAGATTTAACAGATTATATTGAAACAGCATATGAAACACAGTATTTTAATGGTTGGAAAATTTCCGTTTTGTGACAGTGTGATTCATATGGAGTATTAGTCATAATTGGTAGTAATATATTTTGACATAATTAAACAACAGAATTCCAGTTATCTGTATCAGAAAATATGCAGCACCATTCTTGACCTAGATTATATTGCAGTAGCAAAGTGGAGCTGCCTTGCCCAGAGATGAAGCCAGAACTTTACAGTAAAATAGAAAATGAAATGCTCTTATTCTTTTGCATTTTCATAATCAAAGTATAAGGTTATACCATGTCAACAACCAGCAGATGGAGAAAAAGAACGTCCTAGGAAGCTCAAAGAGCACACTAGAAAACTGAGCTATAAATACCAAGCTAATTCCATAGCTTTAAGATTTCTCCAAAGCTTTTTTAAATCCCTCCAGAAAAGACTGAAGAGATCTTTAATCTGAAGTGCCCCAGTTGAAGAAATGTGTGCCTTTCTATTTTTAAATAAAATAATGTTAATTTACAGTAGATTGTTTGGACATCTTAATTGGTATAGTATGTGTACAGTATTTTTTGCATCAAAATAAGGTTTTTAAACATGTCGGTGCATTCTTGTTCTTATCAGTACTTTCTTCAGAAAAAAGACAGAATTTGCTCTGGTCGCCTCTGAACTGGTATGTGTAGTATTCCCACAGAATACTTGATGTACACAACTCATGTTGAATCTGTGTTTTTTAGAGAACTGTCCTTTTAAGTAGAGAGAGCTAACAGAAGATCCGTCTTCTTTGGTAGGATATTACGAAAATTTGGAAGATCTTTTGGTATTTTTTTTCTTTGCATTTGTATATTGTACCTATGCAACCTAACGTTGTGGCTATATTTAGAAATATGGTTTTATTCTGGCTTCCATTCTAAATTCCTGAGAGCAGGCTCTCAGGTTCCATGGCATTCCGACAAGGATGTTGCTCTGTTGTAATTGAATTTGGGAAATCTGCAATGTGAACAGGTTCCAAGACAAGTGGAAAGACAAGACAAGGAAAACCTGGCTTATGAGATAATTGGATTGCTGAATTCTTTCTCCATAATGTTAGATGAGAAGATATATGCACTTGTATTACTGAGCACTCTATAATGTTTCCTCTTGAAGTCAGCAAACCCAGTAGCTGGTGATATCATGAGACAGTAACCACAGAGTGATATTGGTTGGAAGGTGTACCTGGAAGTCACGCAGGATGACTGAGGTTGAAAGAGACCTCTGGAAGTCGTCTTGTCCAACCCTCCTGGAGAAACACAGTTACCTAGAGCAGGTTTCCCAAGTTTTTTAGTATGTCCATGGATGGAGACTTTGCTACATCTGCCAGTGCTCTCATCCTCACAGTAAAAAAGTGTTTCCTGATGTTCACAGAAACTCCTGTATTTCCATCTGTGCCCATTACCTCTTGTCTTGTTACTGGACACCACTGAAAAGAGCCTGGCTCTCTGTTATGTGCACCCTTCTTTCAGGTATTCGTATGTATTGAAAAGATCCTGCCAGATCCTTAATTTTCCTAATATTTCCTAAAACTTTCTGTGTTGCACATGTGACTGCTGCTCATCCATTGACTGTGGATGTCAGAGAAGATTCTGGCTCCATCTTCTCCTTAACAACATGGTAGCTAGATGACGTCAGCAGTAAGATCTCCCCAAACTTCTCTTCCTGAGCTTTTGATTAGATATTAGGAAGAAATTTCCTGTGAGGGTGGTGGGGCACTGGCCCTGAGAATTGGTGGCTGCCCAATCCCTGGGAGTGTTCAAGGCCAGGTTGGACAGGGCTTTCAGCAACCTGGTCCAAACCTTTAGAACAGTCTAGTGGAAAGTGTCCTTGCCTATTTCAGGGGATTGGAACTAGATGGTTTTTAAGATCCTTTCCAGCCCAAACCACTATGTAATTCCATGATTCTCCTTCCATAAGGGGAAATCCTTTGAATTTCTTTAAAATGTCTCTTCCTTTGTGTGCTTATGTTTTTCTTGAGGAAATGCATTAAAAATAATACCTCTTTTGAAAACTTAGGAGTTTCCAATGCATGTTCCCTCTGTAAGAGGAAGACAATTGAAGAGCTGGGTGGGGGTGGGAATCCCAAATCTCCATTCCTAGAGCACTGGACATTTTTATTGTCCGACACAAGATTTGGTATGTGTTCACTGTCAGTGAGACCTTAGATAGAACATATTTTGCAGTACTGGATACTGCCCTTTAAAGAAGATTTGTATCAGCCAGAAGAAAGCAAAGCAGAGCAACAAGCTACTGACAGATTTAGAAAGCAGGACTGTTAAAGAACAGCTGAAAGGATTTGGTTTGTGTATTCTAGGAAAAAAGAGAACATTGTAGGATGGGCATAAGGCTTTAAAAAGATAAGAGGTTTTTATAAAAGCAATGGTGGCAGTTGCTCTGTTGATCTTTTCTGTTGTTGTTGGGTTTTTTTTACTTTTTAAAAAGGCAAGTTTTGTTTGCACAAAGGATTATTTAGGATAGATGTGAAAACAGTCCAAGTTTTTTTTTTGTTTTACCTCATATCTGTCTACAAATATGGATGAAAAACTCTTCTATTTTACCTCTGTCATGAAATCTATGACAGGATTTTTTAAAACTGCATCAAGAAGCAGCTTTCAGAGATGATCTTGGTAATTTTGAGCTTCCACCACTGGCAGCAGGCTGAGCAGATAGTTCCTGAGATCCTTCTTCAGATCCTCAGTGTCTAATTCTGACAGCTTACTTGTAGGATTAGCTTTGTTTTGTTTCCTTGCAAGCTTCTTTCTATTGCTGATAATATATTTCAGCTTAATGTATGTGATATTTAAGGTCTTTACATGTGGGAGTTTTCATAACCGAAAGAATGAAACAGAGGACCTTTTTTTCTTCCGTAAAATGCTTTGAAATGCTGTTATTGCAAATGGAATGAAATTCAGGTTCAGGAACCCTTGGAGGTTTGCCAGTGATTTTCTTGAATACATGTTTCTATTGAGATGGTAGGCTGAAGTGTAACATAAAAAATAAATACATGCAAAACAAATGTGGGAAGCTATCATATCTATATGTAGCTTAAATTTGTATTTCTTAGATTTTTCTGCCAAGACTTTATGGCATTTTTTCATGACACTAGTGGCTTTGGTTATGGTAGGCTTTCTGTGGCAGAATATGGTTATGTTACTAAATGAATTCTTTTGATCTCACTTTAAATAAATTATGATAAAGAGCTGACTAGCTCTTTGCCTACATTTTTTCAAATCACTCATTTTTTTGGAGTATAGTTCCAGAGCATGCTAACTATGTGTTACATCCCTACTCTCTGCATTTCCAGAGGGTTTTTTTCAAGCCTATTTGGAGAAAAAAGAACTGTTTTAGTTCTGAGTTAGTATCTGGCACAATACATTGTCCTTTGATTGGGATGAAGTAGTATGTTTTCTAGGTTCTTATCTTTTTTTGGAGCTTTGTTCTTAAACTCTTGGATATATTGCATCCTCGTAGGGACACATGGTTTCAATTTCTGGTTGCCTGTGGTCCTTACTCTTCTTTTCTCTGCTTTGATGAGCTAGTGGAATTCTGTGTACTTGTCAAGCTTGAATGTGATTCACTCTTTTGTTTAGTACCCTCTGAAGAGAATCAAACGATTTCTGTCTGGTTTAGCATATGTGCCGTCTCTTGCACGTGTGGTAAAATCGGGGTTTATAGCACATTAGGTGAGGAAAGCCATGGATTCCTGGCAGGACAGGGTTGAGCATTGTTACCAGGCATCATCTTGCTTTACATTAAACCAGAGGGTTTGGATGGTAAAACATCTCCAAGGAGAATTTCACGACCTGTGTACTGAAGTTGAGATTATAATGCTTTTCATTATCATAAAAGCAGAGTTTTCCCTTTCCAGGAGCCAGATTGCAATGAAATTTATCCTTCTTAAGGTGTCAGTGTGAATACATCTCATAATTATTGTATAAAAATTCAGTCTCAAAATACACAGACATGGACATTGAGGTACTTTTGCTCATTTTGGCAGGCTAAAAATACCTTGGTTTTCTTAAAAGTAAATTTTTGAGTGAATGGGATGGGACAGCCAAGCAGAAAAGAACTTTTTTACTCAAGAAGCACAAAATCTTCTTTGAAATTAGTGGTGTGTATACAGTCAAGATCTTTGTTGCTGAAATACATGTTAAACTGTAGTAGGTTTTTTTTAAAATAAGTTGTACGTTAGCTATTTTTTTGAAACAGATTAGAACTGTGCTTGTCATGTTTCATAGAAAAAAATGTGTACAAAATACAAAGTGGAAATAGTTATTTCACAGTTTCAAAGGAGGAATACTATTCTAAGAAGCCTCTTTCATTAAGTGTTTATGAATGTGAAGAAATAATTAAAAGGCTCCAGGAAGACCTCATTGCAGCCTTTCAGTTCTTAAAAGGGACCTATATGAAAGATGGGGAAAGACATTTTAGTAGCACTTATTGTGATAAAAAGAGAGGTAAAATGTTTTTAAACAAAGAGAGTACAGATTGAGGCTGGATTTGAGAAAAAAAATCTTTACAGTGAGTGTAGTAAAATACTGGCGCAGGTTGCCCAGAGAGGTGGTAGATGCACCATCCCTGGAGACATTTAAGACCAGGCTGGATGTGGTTCTGGGCAATCTGATCTAGTTGCAGATATCCCTGCTTCTTGCAGTTGAATTTGACTACACGGGCTTTGGAAGATGCTTCCAACCCAAACTATTCTATGATTTAATATTGAAATCTTATAAGAGGACTGTATCAACTCATTACTACTCTTTTAACTGATTCTTTATTTTTCAGCTTGGAATGAACAAGATGAAGATACCCACCTTCAATCTAATGCTTAATGAGGAAAAAGGTCAGGGCTTTTATTGTTTGTTTGGTTGTTTTTTTAAAATCCTATGCCCTCCTGTTAATTAGTATATTAAGAAGTACTTTGTAATATTTTTGTAAGTGAATTGCTTCAGAGACCTTAAGTAACAAACTAAATGTGGTGTTTTAATGTAAGGATGAGAGAGTATTTTTAAATCAATCAGTATATTCATAAAACAGCTGACTCAGACCAGTGTAAGTAGAGAAAGAAACTATAGAAAGTCATATGTACAGACCTTCATAGAGATTCGTTTAAAAATGATTAAACTTACAAGTAATGGACCTCTTTTATATCAAGAAAAAATATTTGTCATAATTTTCATGGAATGAAAGTATTTAAAAGGATCAAAATCACTCACTTTTTTGTTTTATAAATGTCCTTAACTTCTGAGTCCTCTTTTAGAAAACAGAGAGAACTCTCTATCTCTTAAATAAAACAGTGGGGCCAAATTCTCCAAGTACTTACACATTCAATTAGTGTATCACTCAAAGATAGTAAGTAATAACCTACTAATGCCAGCGATTCATCTATCATGCTGTACAGGTTTGTAGCATACCACATTTCAGAAAGGCAGC
Source organism: Forpus xanthops (assembly GCA_032466535.1). Lineage (NCBI taxonomy): Eukaryota > Metazoa > Chordata > Aves > Psittaciformes > Psittacidae > Forpus > Forpus xanthops. The sequence continues at coordinate 6,098 of JASSUY010006919.1, read as the reverse complement.
CCAGGCTCTCAAACACTATTACACTTATGCCAGATAAGGCTGTAGAGTTTGCATTTATGTGTCTGAATAGCTGATTTTTATGTTATCATATTTTTTTTAATATCTTAAGAGTATTTTCATTAGGGAAATTGCTGAGTAGTGCTTCATAATTCAGTAAACAGTTTAAAAAATAGCACTTGGAGAAAAAATTCCATGTGTCTAAAAATAGTATGGTCATGTGACTTATTACTTTGACACAAAAGCATAATTTGCAGGTTTAATTTGCAGTCCTACTATGTGTCTGACATTCTCTTGCACAGAAATTCAGTTTGAATTATTCAGATTATTTAAATATTGCTGTGTCCTGAACTTAAGGAGTTTAATGCAAAGAAAGTTTATATAATTTATTGAGACCTCTGCACTTAAGATATGGGAGTATGATTTTCATTTTTACCATTTATTTCTTAATTTTTGATATCAATGTACACAGTTAATGGAGATCAGGGGCTAATCCAGTAATTGTTATGCCAGCAGCTTGGAGCCTTTCACCATATTTCCAGCAATCTGATTTTTTTCTTTTTTTTTAACTGCTTACATAAAATCTAATTGAGTTTTCATATTCAGGTTTTGAAATAGTTACATTTAAATATCCTTTTCTTTTGAAATTAACTTTTGTGTTGTATTTCCCTAGTAACGGGTAAGTCAGTAATGTAGGCATCTGTCAAGTAGAACTGATCACTTACAGATAGTTATTGCATATATATTTTCTGCATGTATTTATTAGATGCCTTAAAAATATTCTGTATCAGTTGTTCCTGAAATTTATATTATCTTCATTATAAAACCATTATAAAACTCTATTTAATAATTCCAGATTTTTGGAAGCCTGAATCATGATAATTGAAGCAAGTGTGTTATTTGTTTATTCATGTGCTTGGATCTTTTGAAGTAATTTTAACTTTGGTTTGAAACTTTATTTATAGCCAAATACTTTCAATTCTATGTTAATTTTAACTTTATCACTTTTTTTTTTACAAATGTGCATATCTTCAGTGACTGTTTTCTAATGAATCAGTGTGCTATGTTAGCAAGAGCAATCCCAATGTAACAAAGCAGATTTTTGTCTATTAACATTGTCTTCTGTTTTGGGAGTTTGGCTTCAAAGGTCTAAATTCTCTCTCTTGTAGGCAAAGATTGCCTTTTTTTTTTTTTTTTTTTTTTTTGAACTTCCACATTTAGCAGACTTTTTTTCTTCTTGTCTTGGAGTCATGGTGACTTTCCCTCTTCTGGAGCTTGATAGTTCAAACAGAATGACAGGTAGTATAGAAAAGTTTCAGTGTTCTAACCATGAAAGATAGGTGAAGCCACAGAGAGAAGAAGCCACAGCTTTTTCCCAAATACTAAATTTTGTAAACACATCAACAAAATCAAAACGCTTCAAGAATTGTAGCTTTTTTTTATGGCAAGATGAGTTTTGGAGGCGACAGAAATTCCTATTCAGACAAAGCCTAAAGGGAACTCAGAAAAAGTGGCCTTCTCAGTTGCAGAACTGATACATACTGATGGTACATCATTGCTGTGTGATGGAGAAAGCAGAAAACAACAGAAGAAAAGCCATTCAGAAAAAGAGTTCAAGTATAATTTCATATTGTAGCAAACCTAGTTCTTAAATCCTCAGCAAGGAATCTTGTTTTGCAGCTCTTCTCTGCTGCAGAATAGTTTAATTGTCTTGTTTCAAAGAATAAAAATATACCCAGTTTCTGTGAGGCTGTTAAAGGTTTTTGCCTGCAGATAGAAAGAAGAACATTCAAAATGGCTTTTGGCCATAAGAAAAAAAACAACAGCAACAAAAAAAAACCCAAACACTAAACAAAACACAGAAAACAAAACCATCTGAGTCCAGGATTGCTATTCCTAGATTTGTAGGTAGCTGAACATGGACATTGTTTATAAATTCCTTATTTTATTATACAAGTTCACATAAAGTGACAATGGTTGTAATACTGTTTCTTCACATCTTATTAACATGTAGCTTGATAGTATTCTATTTCATAGTATTCCCTAGTAAAGGTTTTGACAGTGGTGACATGATTCTTACCTACAGAATAACTTGATTGACTTAAATTGCATACCAAATGTTACTTTTGATGTAAAAAAAAATAAAATAAAATAAATCTGAGTACTTACATTATTTTGAAAGAAAAGTAGGCCTTATGCACATGCACACAATTTTGACCTATTTTTCTTGTGAAGAAAAAAATTAATGTGGTAGAAGGCCTGAAAAAGCATTAAGACTTTTCTGTATTCCTCAGTGGATTCTATCTGTTGTATTTATTAAATTCTTACTGAGTAGACAGAGCTGAGGTTTTAAAAAGAAAATCCTTTTGTTTCCTGCCATCTTTTTTGACTGTCATGTGTCTCACTTTTGCTTTTTGTCAAAACTCTTTCTGAGATGCTGTGTGTATGGATACATGCACATGTGTACATAAAGGGAGTTCTTGAAAGGATGTACTTTCTCAGTTCTTTTACTGGAAAGGGAAGACCTCAGTTGCTCCCAACTCCACAGTTACACAGATAGATGTGTTAAAAGGCAATCATACCTTGAGAAGGTTTCTCAGTTTTGAGTATTCAGTGCGCCTCAATTAAGACTTCATTTTTACCTTCACTATTAACATTGGTTGGAAGAATATCGGATGTAAAGTTACCACTTCTGATTATTTAACAGCATGCTACTCTAAAATGATCCAATGGAAGAGATTGCTATTTTGTGCTTTTAATGATCATACAGAATCTGTGAACATAATCAAGCCCTTATTGTTCTATTAGTGTAGATTCCTGACTAGTCAATCTGAAGTGACTGCACGGGTTATATAGTATGGCAGCATAGGAAACCAAATGCTACAGAGTCCTGTCTACCCACAGGCAGGTGGACAATGCTGTCTGAGCTGGGGCATGTCCAGTGGACTGCTGGTGACTGTCATTGACTGGATATAGACACAGGTACAGAGGCCTGGACTCTTGAAGGCTTTTTTGCTGTTTATGAGTGAATTCATCCAAATGGCTATCATTTTATAGAGTGGTTAAATTGGATGCCTTCCGATCCTAAAAAGTTCTATAGAATCAAAGGTAGTATATATAAGGAATATATAAACCTTGCTATAATACATTATAAAACTGTCCTTTATACAGTTAAAAATAATTCAGTACCAAAGGTAGTTGGATTGATATAAACTGGTTTGGCACTAGGGCAATTTAAAATGTACTGGTTTAATTCAGTCATTCAGTGAAGATCAACTTTCTGGTTGTTGCAATGTTTTCTTAATACTCTGTATTTATGAGGAATATAAAGATGTCTTACTGAAACCAAAGGCCAGAGTATATCATGTATATAGCAGCATTAGTGTCTTAGATACCAATGCAATGAAATACAGTTGAAAGAAGAAAGGTTTCCTTTATGTTTCAGGCACATTTGTTTGTTAAATCAGTTACCTAAAAATAGGGCTTATAAAGTGTTCAATACCAATCTAATTAGTCAAGAGAATGCTTCTTTTCAAAATGGAAAAGCATTCTCAAAAAGTGATGCAACATTTGTATCTCATTAGATGATACAGGAAAAACCTAACTAATTGCTTTGATAGACTTAAACAGATTAATAATGTGCAAGCGATAACTAAATGAAAACACATTTTAACTCTGCGTGGTTTAAAAATAATGCTGTTTAAGACACTAAGGCTTCCTGTTATTTTTAAAACCCCAAGACCGTGAAGGTGTTTCTGATTGCATTTTGTAGGTTTTTCTGTGATAGAAAGGGAAGCCTGGAAAATGAAATTTTGGATAATATCTGTAAGCAGTGTTTTGTGTACATTTTGCTTTATACCCAGAATCTAGGCATTCGTTAAGTAAGCACTGGGTTTGTACATCAGAGAGGTATACATTGATTGTAGACTTCTTAAGTAGCCTTTGCTATACATGTAATTATTAGGCACACTTTGAAATCCATGTATGGAAAAAATAATGGAGCGTCTTTGTCAGAATTTGTCTTATCTGGCTTTACATCCACTTATTAATAAAGTAAGCATTATACTGGTATTCACATCGTGTCATAGAACTGAAGCCATGCTATTAATATCTCATTTAAGTTTCTTTTGAGGTTGCACCAAGTTTTCTATTTCACCACTTGACTAAAAAATTGTTAAAGTAAACATTAAGAGCTGACTGTGCAAGAGGCTTCCTAAAATGCAGTATTTCAAAAAGTGAGACAGTTGCATTAAGAATTGAAAACACACTTTCAGCCTAAGAAAATTAAGGAGAAATGGGGGGAGGGTTTGAGGGAGCTGAAGAAGGGAAACAATTCAGTGTAGTTTTGCGTAGTTCTCCAATGAAATATTTTTAAGCATATTGTAATGAAACTGAACTGCAAAACAAATCAAAACGGCATGTCTTGGCACACAGAAAAAAAAAAAAGTAATTGATTTAGATGTGGCAAGTTGTGTTACTTGTGGTGAGATAACATGAGTTGTCTGGAGTTGTTATGAGATTACAGAGAAGAGGTATTTATTACGTGGGTTGATGAAAATCAGGCATTTGGACAGAATCCAATGTCCAGAATACTTTTGAGTTTGATCGAAAATCCAAACACATTCTATCCCAATCCAGAACGCTTCATATAGAATACGTTGATAGAGAAAGGTAAAATGGGACATCAAGAGATACGATTTTTCTGCAGTCAAGTTGGAAGGTTCTGGACTGGTAAGGAATGTAGAGTCATCATTAAATGAATGCTCTGAATGTCAGAGTATTCATGATCAGGCTGATCCCTACTGGGATTTAAATGTCTTTTCGATCACAGAACACTTTGCCAAACCTAATAGAGTAGTGCCACTGTCCCCTCCAGTTGTCCCTTTAAACTTGCAGCTTCACATCTAGGCTGCCTTATCGTATAAAACGTATTGTAAAATGAGCCTATGCCAGCACTAGAGTGAGAAAGACCCAGCCTGGTTTAAGTAACTGTCATCCTGGTTTTCACTGCTGTCTTCCTTAGATCTTGTTTTTGTTTGGCCGACAGTCAGTTTCTGGGAAATGCAGAGGGTGCCCTTTGATGAATTGGATTTGAGAGGGTTTAACTCTCCTTGAAGAGACAGGTACTATGTTTAATTTTTCTATAGTGTTACACAAATAAAATAACAGCTCTGCACATGCAGTTTAGTGAAGGATTTCAGCGCAAAACCTTCATTGTCAAACTCTTACTTCTGCCATTAATGCCAGATAGAAAAGTGCAATGGTTAGCAGATGTACTGGGTTTTTTATTACCTGCAGTTTGTGGAAATTGCGCAGAATTGTGCTGGGACTTAGTAAAAAAATCTCACTTCTGTGAGTGTGTTCCTATAGGAACATGACTAGTTACATGCCAGTTACCTGCGTACTTCTACATGGCTAGTTACACATTGATTAGCCATGTACTATGAGGCTTTCAGGAAGTCTTAGCACTCCTTTACATGACTAACTACATACAGGCACATTGATGTGTCCTTGCAGGCTGCAGCTTGCATATGAGAACAGTAAATTATAAGATAAATGGTCAAATGTTGATAATGTGAATAGTCTAGTTCACTGTTTTCTGTTTAGGGTGAGTGTGATTCTTGAGGTATTTTTGTAGCTGGGGAAAAATGGAAAATGGATTATCATACCTATGCTCCTATTCGTTCTCATTTTTGACATCACTCAAATCCTTGTGTTAGTTTACAATTCCCTAGTCTCTAGTACTGTTAGACCTCTTAGAGTGGGTCCAGAGGACTCCATGAAGATGCTCCAGGGGCCGGAGCACCTTTCCTATGTAGACAGGTTGAGAGAGCTGCTCTTGTTCAGCCTTGAGAAGCCTCTGGGGAGACCTTAGAGCAGCTTCCATTATAGAATCGTAGAATCGCAGAATAGTTAGGGTTGGAAAGGACCGTAAGATCATCTCGTTCCAGCCCTCTGCCAAAGGAAAGGGCACCTCGCATTAAACCATGTCCCCCAAGGCTCTGTCCAGCGTGGCCTTGAACGCCGCCAGGGATGGAGCATTCACAACTTCCCTGGGCAACCCATTCCAGTGCCTCACCACCCTTACAGGAAAGAACTTC
>JASSUY010006914.1:0-31086 GCA_032466535.1 Forpus xanthops | reverse complement strand
GCTGGGGGTGCCAACCCATAGCAGCTCTACATAACAATAGCAATCTAAAGCAGCTGTTAACTGAGACATAGCTCCTCCATGCCTCTGTCCCACATCCTAACCCTGCCCTTTCTTCTCCCTGCCTGCAAAGCCAGGAATCCAGCCACTGGGGATCTGGATCCTCCACTAAAAGCCTGTGAAATAGTCTTCAGCTGGATGAAACAGAAATGTGGAGCTGGTCCCAGGCTTGGTGCACATACAGAGAAGCTTTTCTCCTCTCTTCGCTAGGAACAGTGAAGTGTGACGATTGCTTGGCAAGTTGATCCCATTGTAAGAGCTCATTAGGCATTGCTTTCAGCACCAGCAGAAGATGCTTGACATAACCGTTACTGAGCACAAATACAGTTGCAGGTAACTTCTCTGAGACATTTTCTCTGATCAGTCCATTTTGAAAAACAGGAAAGCAAGTGGTAAAGGAATAAGTTCTCACAATCACTTTCCATCCGCCCAAAGACAAAAGCAAGGCAAAGGAGCTGTGTGTCAATACGCAGCATGCTCCTATGCCACTGCAGAGCTCTCATATGACGGGCAGGAGACAGTCTTTGCCAAGGAGAAGACTGCTCCCTCCACTGAGGTCACCCATGTCTGACTGAGGTATCTATATACATGTGTGGGATGGAGCTGTAAGCCTCAAGACTTCCACAATTTGGGGAATCTCAAACCTCTGTCATAGAAGTAAACATGAGCATTTCTTAGCTCTGTTGCCTATTGGTAAGATAATTTTTTCATTCTGCTTAAGAATTGGTGCATTTCAGAAAAATCACAGCAATTACCTTACATTAACCATCATATGATCTACAGACAGACGTGGCTTTTAGGATTTATACTAGAAGAGAGACTTCTGTCTCTGTCAGAGAAGATGTGTCCCCAGTCCTGATTCAAAGATCCAGAACACTCTTTCTGTGAAGTTTATTGTAATAAAAGTCTGTTCACCATGAAAGGAAAGCTCCCACACATTATCTGTGCTTAGCACAGACAGTTATTTCAGGTAGCAGGAGCTTTCCTCTGGAATGAAATCATGCAACGGTGTAATTCTTTTCGTGCACCACGTGTGCTGTCTTTCATTTCAACAATTTCATTGTGCCTTGCAAATGTCAATTGCTTAAGGCATACAGGTCAAGTAGGCATAATTTATTGCTTTTCATGATATTTATTACCAAGATCATTTAAGTGGAACCCAGGTGTTCTGGGGTAGAAGCCCTTCCTCCTCAGCAAGCAGCACTCCCTGGCCCTCAGGGAGAGAAAATTCTCTTCAAAATGATTCCCAGGAATTCATTTCCTCAGCCTGTGATTAGGTTTTCTAGCCTTCCTTGATTTCGAGCTATGGTCTTTTACGTTTGTGCAGCTGGGCATGCACCTGAGTTCTGGGTGTGTGGATGCTCAAACTGGCAATCTTGACCAGACTTCTTCCAAAATTGCCATGAGGCCCACTTCTTACAAAGAGGCATTGCCTATTCACAGTGAGAGCCTAAACTTAGCCGGGAACAGAAATAAACAGCAGCCATAAGAGTCTTCCTAGGAAGTATGAATACGGTAAATGCAAAGCAAGCATGGGTACTCTACTGCACGCACCTCTCACAAGGTTGCCTGCCTACATACACAGTTTGTGACGTGAGTTTTTACTTGTTTGCTAACTGCACAATAACTTGGATATTTTCCAGTCTGTTGTTTAGACCACAGAAAATGTGAAGTGATAAAGAAAGATTTTAATACTTGAGAGTGAATATTGCACCTATATTTGACTTTTAAAAATTTCTATGCTACTTTAATTTTAATTTCCTATTTTTACTCACTCGTGTGGGTAAGATTTGATAAACCCCCCTGAGCCTTTAAAATTGCATTGGTTTTACTTTGGTAGCTTTAATAATTCTTTCATAGAAGTAGGGTAACCAACTGCTTTAAAAACAAAGTTTTCTACACAACTGGTTATAGTCATACTTTGAAATAAATACTGAGCAATCCTGGCTGAAACCTGGGAAGTCTATGTTCCAAGAAGTGCCAGGGCAGCAAGTCGCAGTTTATAAATCTGCTAGTATTACTGACAGCAACGTGTATCCTTTAATACTTACTAAGATGAATATGAAGCATCAGAGACTAAGTTAGATGTATGACCACCTTTTACTTATCTGGTTAAGTTTCAATGTAGTACCTAGAAAGATACAGTTTTCTATTATCTGACCTCTGCTATGCTCAGTAGAGATGGGATAGCATCAGTGTTTTGAGTGGAGTTTTAGCAAGGGACCAGGGATTTGGGAACAATTAAAGAAAAGCTAATTTGAATGGATGCATATAAATATGTTTTCCTGAAGTTTAGGTTTTTAACTGTTTTCCAGGTCTTCTGTCTTTAATAAATGGCTTCATTTTGTTGCAATTCTCCCTATGAGATCATCTATATTTGAACCAAAGTACTGAAATGTCTTTTGACCAAGATGACTATTTTGAGATAGATTTACAGAGCATATTGACAGAAACATGCTCTTAACTTGAGTTTTGGCACTGTAGCATGTTCATGGAAAGGAGAGAAGCAGAAAAGTTTCCACACCAGTACTGGCAAAAGTTTTCTGTGGGCTAGCAAAGAACCAGGGCTAGAATATATCCTCCCAGGAGGTAGCTCAAGGCACAGCTTTGGGGCTTGCCTGGCTCCACCTTTCTGTGTTGGCAGATGACTTGGGATACCTGCTCCCCAAAAGAAGGCGTCTATAAATGGGATACTTTGGCTGTGTAGTACTAAAGAAAGGTTCTGTGTGATGACAGCCTTGAGGAGCCAAAATAGAGATCAGGTCCAAGACAGGCTTAGGAAATCTCCAAGTGATTCACAATTAGCTGACATTTGTAAAATAAGAGAACAGCTGCAGTGTGAGATTTGAGCTTCTACAGTCTGTGTGGCTGAAGGGGTAAAGAGAACGATGGGGCTAAGACTACCTATATCAGTATAAATTGCACCTCTTGCTTTCTGTAAATAAATTACACAGCAGTAAATGCATCCCTGTAAGAGGTTGTACTGCTTTAACTGTAGTATTATACTTCAAAATATGCTGGTGTTGCCTGCAGGAAAGGGTTCAACCTCATCAGGGAGAGAATTTGCATGGGTAGCTTTGTGGACAGCTTGCTTTGCTTGGGGACCCTAATGCTGTCACACCCTCCTGGACCTAGTCGCATTCCCTGTGTAGGCCATATTTGGTCCTGCTGGGACCTCCAGCGCCTTATCTTTCTGGTGTGAAACTGGCTGTACCACAGGCTGCTCTGGCTGGTAGATAGCCATGTGGAAATAACTACTACAAATCAGAGCTGCTACTCAATATGCAAAATAAAACAAACCAGCTTTCCTTGTGAGAAACACTCAAGGCTCAAACCTTATCAGGCTAGGCTTAAGGTGGGCACTGAAATGGACACAATTATTCAGAGGTGATGGGAATAGTGCTGTGATACCTTTTTCTCTCTGCCATAGAGCCACACAGAGAATGAAGTATCTCCCAGCGCTAACCAGGAGAGCTGGTGGACCTCCTCTCACGCATCTTCTATCTCCCCCATCTGTACCATGCTGGAGCTGCAGCTGCTGGAGACACCTGATGATGCCAGCCATGATTTGTCAGCGATGAGAAGACTACAGCTACCCCTTAGCACAGTTTTTCTGGTTTCAATGCAGGATAGAGCCCTTGGTCTACTCTCGTAGGATCTCACAAACATTTTGTGCCTGCTTCAGATTCAACAGAAACCACTTATTGCTGAAGAGAGAGCCATTGGTCATGTTAAAACAGCAATGGGAACTGGTACCCTATACAAGAGGGAGGACTCCCACAGTCTGTGCTTAGATAGGATAATAAATCTTGACAAAAGGTTTTCAAAAAGTTCTTCGCTGATAGGTGCTAAAGTCTTGACTCATTCCCACAGTGTCTTAAATCAATCATGACTTCTTGTGGGCAGAACGCATCATATGCAGATCATCTTTGCTTCACTGAGTTTCAAAGCCTTGTATTAGCTCATATATGGGCTGAAAAGAAAGATTTTTGCATGGTAATTTATCTGCACACCATTCAGGACTTTGGAAAAAAGTGTTATGGGAAAAAAATCTGTCTTTTTGTATATTGTTTTCTGTTGGCACAGAAAACTGAAATTTAGGGTGCCATACAAACACATGCTTGCCAATGTTTGTCATTCAGAAAGTGACAGATTTCAGTCAGTATTGGTCCGTCACTGAGTCACATCTCACTCCTCAGTTGTATTAGGAACAGTGTATCCTCTGTCGCAGTACATGAACAAGAAAGGAGAGGCATGAGAGCTCCTAGGTGCGTCAGTTGTGGAGGCTTCTGATCAGTAAATGGGAAGCCACAAGCAGGGCTTCAAGGTTCTGATTAGACATAGGCAGGGAAAGAGTACAATAGTGAATCTGCCTCTATCCCTTCTGGAAGGAGATGAGCTTGGGTAGGGAGTGATTTAAGCAACTTAGGGAGCAGAGATCCCAACATTGCCCCATAGAACATGAGGAGGGAGGTAGTAAATAGTGGAGGCAGCTGTCTTCCCCCTGAAGGGCTGGAGCTGGCAGGTCAGCAGGCATACTCAAACTCCCCATTTCCCTAAGCGTGAGCTTTGACCCCGTGTTGTTGAAGGCCTAGTATTGGTTATCAAGCAAAAAGCAGGCCAGAAACATACAGCTTTATTGACTCTTGTGAAAACATTTACAGAGGCCAGATTCCATTCTTCCTTGAATTTAAAAAGCATCTCCATTCCTGAAGCATCCTGTGACAGGGAGTATCAGCTCGCTTGGTCTCATGAGACCAGGGGTCAGCTGTGTTTTGCTGCTTAAAGAAAGCCAAGTCCTATAGTTCATATTTTAAGTTTCAGCTCTGTACAGAAAGACCAGATACATATTAGTTCAGGCATATCAGTCCCAGCTGTTGTGCATGATAATGAGAAAGAAGTGAGCAGCAATTGGTTTGCCAGGGAACAGTTCCTACATAAGAAAATCCTGGTTCTAAAGCCACTGGGAACTGTGGCTTGTACCCAGAAGAAGACAGGGTGATTTTCTTTTTTGGGGGGACAAAAACAACAAGGAGAGTAAATCACATATTTTTGTCACATATCCCAAAGCAGTGATTTAAGCTGTAATACTCACAGCATTTGCCACATGTACAATCTTGTTAATGTGACAAAGCACAGGATTACTGCAACAATCATAGGGACTGGATGACTGCACCTGTCCTGGGGTTTTATGCTGGATATTGCAGTACTGGCTTTGTGGATTAAGATATATTTAAGTGACTATGTCCAAACATGACATGCTCCCATTATATAGCAACATTTTAAGAAGAGCAGGAATTAGTTCTGCAGTTTGTTGAATGCAAGAACTCTCTAACCATTTTTGCAAAATATTTGAGAAAAGGGAGCTTGTATCTCAGGTGTTTAATACAATAAACCCCAATACATTAAAAAAAAGGACAGGTACAGCATTAATTATATAAATAATGGCTTTTGGTAATTAAGGGTTTTCACTGCTATTGCACATCAAGAAAACATTACAATCCACATTTCTGCAGTTGGATAATGTGTTTTAATCTGAAAGGGTCAAATAGGCAATACAACTTTATATTAGTTGCAGACAGAGCTGCTGAAGCCCTTAGAGATTTAGCTTGTTCCTGGAATATGGTTTCAACACTTTGCACTTTCATCTGTTTAATCAAGTATCTACTTGCTCTTTTGAATCTCTGTAAAAATGTAGCCATACATTCCTGACTGTTAGAAGAAACTTGACTCACCTGCTCCAGAAAGGTAACTTCTGGATTTCTCTAAATTATTCAAAAGAAATCGGATCTGTTTCTTGACTGAGATGTTCATTGCTTAACTAGAAAAAGACATCAGGAAGAGCTTTGCAGTATTATGGACAGTGAAGCTTTCAAACAGTGAAGCTTTTCCCATGGAGCCCATACAGTTTCCATCACTGCAGGTCTGTAGTAGGAGATTAGATAAGTGCCAGTCAGCAACTACTTAGTTCTTCTACCCAAGGGTAGGAAATGGAGTGGACTGTCATTCTGGTCTTAATTTTGTGAGAGGAACACATGTTCAGCCAGGAACAAATAGGACAGAGATTTCATGCGTTGTTCTCGTCAATGATCTCATTGCTAAAAAGGTCCTGAATAAGCAAGAGGATTATTTAAATGATTGTAAAATGTAACTTTAAAGTATCTGATCTAAGTCAGTAAGTATTCATTAAAAGTTGCTAGAATGCACTTTGTGTGATGGGATCCTCAGGGATATTTTGCTCACGTACTTGGTTAAGCATCCTAGATGCTAAATATGCATTTGGGTGGGTTGAATTGAAAATCATGAAGTATGGTGAGGTTAAAAAAGTATTGGGCTGTATTTTATGAAATAAGCCTTGAGTTTATGTAAGTGACCAGCTAATCTGAGGGAGCAATTAATCAGGTTTTTCCTTTGCCTTTCTGCTATGTCTATATGTGGGGGAAAATGACTGATGTGATCCAGATGGATTGAGTGTCCAAGTCAGATTATCCCTGTGGATGCTCTTCATCTGCTTGCACTCCTCAAACAAAAAAAGTCAACTGGCACACCCTATTGCATGCAGGAAAAAAAGGCAAATGTATGTAGCTCATCTATATTTAAGTGTTTTTCTGAACCAAAAATATGCATGGTAGGTGACATTTGTAGGTAAATATAACATTTCAATATTGGCAGTGATCCCTAAAAAAAAGAGAGATTTGTGATTCCCTATTATTGTTAAATACCTGAAATAACAAAAAATGGCACTTAAAGCAATCATTTATGGGTAGCTCATTTTCCCTGTTCACTCTTCCTCCCTCCAATCAAAACCGTGCACAAGCCTGAGAAGGCAGGTGCCTGAAGAAGTATTTTTATGCAAATTTCCTATGGCCCCACGCCTCAGATTTTATCTTGCTTTTTGTGCTGAATGAACTGTTGTTTCCTCCACAGGGGTTGGTGCAGACCACTTACCTTCAAATGGTGCAAACCCAGCTGCTTCTATAGCTTAGATCATAGCTATAGCATTTTATGACAGCAAAGGAGGTATTGCATTTATACTATATATTAAAAAAAAAAAAAAGAAAAATTAAACAGTTTGTGCTTGTATTTGAACAGCTGTCTCACAATGGACAAAATCTTGACAACCTGAAATTCTCTAACGTTGTCTAAACAGGCACATTTCTGCTCACTTGGTGCCTAATTACAGTGCTGGAACTGAGCAGAGAGGTTCTTCTGCTCCTCTGGGAAAGCTGCCTGTCTGGCTTAGCTGGGAGAAAGACAAGGTTGACCCATACAGCCTCCTTTCAGAGAAGAGCACCCTGGAAATGACGAGCATTGACCTAAGATTGCATACATTTGTTTTGCTATTTCTGGCTTGTCATCCATTGAGGAGGACACTGTTAAGAGCAGTTGCTCCAGACTTGTTAGGTCCTCTGACAGACATTCTCGATTACTGTATGTTTCTCTTGTGAAGTAGAATTCTAACCAAAATCAACATCAACTATTCTTGATGATAATATCTTTTTCTTTTGGTGTAGTTGTGCAAAACACCTGTCTATAGATGAGGATTGAGAGGCTTTATTACTCTTTCAGCACTGCATGACTTAAAAAAAACGAAGGAGGTTTTCTGATCCATTGAACCTCCATGCACTGCTTTTTCACTGAAACACAAGAGGATGTGCCATCAGAAAGCTGGATTAACTTATGGGTGCAGTTTCATGATAAGACATTGTCTCTGGGAGAGAGAATGCTGGAAGGGGTGGGCTGCTGAATATCCTGTCTGAGGGCTCTAGAGACACAATGACACTGTAAAGCTGGGGCATTTACTCCAGGCAAGTGGCTGAACACCAACAGTTTGCAGAGTGGTGGACTTCTCAGAGAGTTTTAGAGTTGTGCAGTCCAGAGCAGCATCCCTCATATGGGAATGTCAGGTCTTAAACACATGCTTAATTTTAACTGTGTGAACAATCTATCTGACTATGTGGTTAGTGTATATGGAGGTGCTAACTACATGGAAGCACACATAATTGGGCTCTCACTATAGCCCAGTTTGCAATGCACTCTCTCCTGAGCAAGCAGATAGGAAGGAACAGTGAATCACCATCGCTGCTGCTCACAGGTTAGTGGCATATCTGATTACAGCTTGGCTGATATCAATACTGTGCACCAGTTGTGCCTCCCTGTCTGCACACACAGCAGTTTATAGAAGTGATGTTGCAGCGACACACTGATGCAGTAGTTTTGTTTAAAACAAGCCTGCTGGCAAGATAAAGAAGTAATCTGCCCTCTCCCTCCCATTTGCATTTCAGCATTAGGGAGACATGCCAGTCAGTATGTTGTAGATTATTCAGATCCTGGCAGAAAAATTCAAAATCAAAAGGCAAGTGAATGGGGGTGAAAGGGAAAGACTTTGAATCAAACATACTCTTTATTCCTTTTATTGAGTGCCAAAAGCTCATGATCTGAGTGGAAGCTATTAGCACTTGAAAACCTCTGAGTCCCCCAGACCTCTCTCTATGCCTGGGAATAGGATGGGTGGAAGATCTGTCACCTCAGTTATGTACCTAAAATTAGTCATGTAAACCCAGGTCAGTCACTTTGAGTCTCCTCAGGAGAAAAAGCCACCTTCATGTGCATTTCCTGTTGCCTGAAGATACCTGTATGCCTCTTTCTCTTCTCTGGGTGTAGAATGAGGCTTGGGTGTTTAGTATTTCAGACCATTGTAGTTTTAAGTGTCTGAAATTAACAAGAAAATTGCCTTACTAAGTTGTGATAGAAAAATATCACTAGGTATGCCAGATCAGACCCAAATTCCACCTACACAGATCTTCTACTATGTTCCCATGTCCATGACAGGTGGTTGGGAAGGAAGCAGGGTAAGAGGACAGAATATCTGCATCCCATAGTATTTTCTTGCTCAGGAATTTCATCCCACCAAGATCCTCAATTTAATTTAAAAATCAGTAACTTTCAGGCCAAGATAGAAACTGCTTGATCCCAGTTCTGTTTTCAAGTACCTGTACGTAATATTAATCCGGAGGTCTGTGAGTATCTGCGTGCAGCCTGGATACAACTTGCTGGAAACGTGGGTTCATGGACTTCTGAAGACTGCTCAAATTCATGGAAACACTCTGCACAGAGATTTTCTTGCCAGGCATGGACATCAGATAGTCAGTAGAGATCAAGGATTACCTAAACTTGTGCCATTTTATGTGTCTTAATGTATCCTTTCTGGCCTCCATGTGCCACTCCAGCAAGATGTTGGTCTCCTGTAGGTTCTGCACCATATCTATCAGCCCTGTGCAGATTTCTTATGTGCTTCATATTGTCTCATGCAGCATTAAGTGCTTGTGCTTTGGCATCTGAAACCTGCTGGAGGTGGCTTGTTAGCAGCATGCTAGCAAGGTGCTGCTGTCAACTATGTGGGCTACAATAGGACCTTACAATTTTGATGCACATAGACAGACCTTCACTGAAACTAGATCTTATTCCAGCTGCTTACAACTAACTCTTCTGTTGAACACAGTGCTCTAATGACACTTTTAAACCACATGTATTTTTGTTTTAGCAAATATTCTTGGAGTTTATCTCTTCAATATTTTTTTCCTTACTTTTTGCCTCCTTTTCGCCTCCTTTTCTTCCTTATTTAGGTTTTAAAATCTGTTTTATATGTCTGGACCTAGGAACCACATTTCTCATTAGGAAACGTTTCTCCAAGCTAAGTGAAGAAATGGTGTTATATTCAAGAGGATGATTTAAGAGTAGCTTATTCAGTGCACCAGAGCCTTTCTGCTGACACCGAAGGTGATGCGCCAGATTTGCACACAGAGCAGAGAGAGCAGAGTATTTATGTCATAACTTTCCTTTCGTAAGCTGAAGGTGTTTATGTGCATCATAAATATATGTGCATTATAAGCATTTAGACATCTGCTGGGAAAAGCATAACTACACCAGAAATGATTACAATATGATCAGGATTCACAGTTCTCCTATCATCCAAGAAAACTAGAATCCTCAAAAAAGGATCTCTGCACAAAGGTATTCTCCGGTATCCAAACTAGAGTGTCTGGAAAACAGAGATTGGTCCAACATGAACAGATCATTCCAACTAATTCATTAGCCTTGGTTGAACAAAGCCCAACAATCATTTAATTTCATTTAGTCTTACTCATCTGGAGCTCTTCTCCTGTTCTTGTTTAAGTCTTTTTGACAAGAGTTACAGGAAAAAGACAGAAACTGCAACAGAGTCCAAAAAATATATCCCAAAACAAAATCAATGTTTTCTTTCCCACATTCCACACAAACCCTCCCCTTCCCCCCAGAAAATCCATCTAGCCAACCAACGATGTAAGGTTGTCATTGCAAAATTAAATAAACTATCTTAGTTTTATGTTGCTGGTCCTGCATAGATAAGAAGGTCAGGGTGAGTGGTACAGGTAGGCTAGGGTAGGGCAGAAGATACCTACATAGGAATGGAGGGGTGGGGGAAGAAGTTTAGATTATATGTCTGGAAAGAGTTTGTCAGTCTTCTAGGGAGAGATACGTTAAAGAGGCCTTTCTGAGACCAAGGAAGGATGTTCCCATCTGTGAAGGATCTTCTCTGGTGTGAAGCTAGTTCAAAGCAGGGTTCTCCATGTGTGGGCTGGACTGCTTCCCATACCCCGCCTCCCCTAGCAGGTCATACAACCAGGCTCCCAGGTTCTCTGATGGAGCAGGAGATGGCGGCCCTAAGGACAGTATAGCATTTAACATAGGATCTAAAAGCCTGCCTGGATTCTGTATGCCTTCTGGAGGGATCTCTCAGACTGACCCCCAGCTCATTCTCTGCTCTTCAGTTAGACAGACTAAAGCCATCCAACAGGGAAATGCATACACTTAAACAACTGTATTTCCAAGCTGTGCTAGAGCTTCACTTCTGCTCCTACAGGTAACTCTCAATGTGCCAGGGTATCCAAAAATAGGCTCCAAGGGAGCTGCAAATCCCATGGAGGGCAGCAGCATCATGGTGTCTTGAAAAATATATCTAAGAAAACTTGGAGCTCCTCCAGATTGGTGCATGTGCAATAGAAATGTATAGCTATGGTGTCAACAGAGCCCTTTGGTGCATTTGAACACTAAGGAGAGGTCCCATGGAAGTATGGAGAATGAAGACAGCTCCCAGCTACCAAAGGAAGCATGGAGCTTGGTACTTCTGAAGATGGGGTCTTCAGGGGTTTACAAAGTAAGGGTAGGATCCACCTCACCTAACAGTTGAATGAGTAGGTCAGACTGCCTTTACACAGTGAGAAATGGGCACAACTTAGCTCCTCCTAAACCAGAGATGATTTGCTCTGTGCAAATGCACTGTGGACATCTAAGGCTAGGGCAGACAAACCCTCCTCTAGGAGTCCAGCTTTGCACATCAAATTCCAGCTACAATTTTAGGAAACCGAACACATTGATCCCTGTTACACCAGATTCAGTCTGTCCGTTTTCAATCAGCACAGGCTCTGATTGGTGGAAAATTGTTACAAAAAGCCAGTCCAAAATATTTTGATCTTTCTCATTCTTAACCTCTTCAGATTTTATATGCTATTCTTTCAAATTCTGAGCATGGAGGAACGGGAAAGTGGGCGTCACTTCAAGTACGTGAGATCACAAGAGCAGAAACATCTTGAAATCTTATATTGTCTACAACTAGATGTATGTTTCTCTGAAATGAAGAGTTTTGTTTATAAACAAGCAGCTCTGTTTACATAGGATCTCTAAAAAACAGATTATAAAGCCATTTAGCAGAGATTTGATTGACTTCACGTAGCTGAAATCTCTCTATTCTTAGTTAGAAGCATCTGTGAGTTCCTCACTTTGAGCTACAAATGACTCTCAAAGAATTTAGTCTCCTTCCCAATTCATCTGCCTTTTCTGCATGTGCATGTACCATACAAACATAAATGATTAGCTACTGGAGTAATCATGAAATGCACTTGGAGATTAATTATTGTTTTAAAAACACATATTGTCAAAATAAATGGTAAATATTTGTGGAAGAAGTTTACATTCCTTTTTTCTTTTCAAGTATAAATAAATCGGGTTTAAAGAGGCTATTACATTAGCAACTGGCAAGATGCTCACTTAATCCATCACGTTTCCATAACCACAGAGCTCACAGAGGAATGATGGACATGGGGCACTGACAGCCTTTCTTCGCTTGTATAAATGTACACCCATGGATATAATCCCATATAAAGAACATTTTATAATACTTCCCCCTAGTCCTCCAAGCAAAGCCAAGATCTGTAGTAGGGTACAATATGCATGTTCTTCATCACAATCTTTTTCTCCATGGACTTGCATGGAATATTTGAGCAAAGGCCAGATCCCACAAAGTCAATGCAAAAACATCTACTGACCTCAGTTCAGGTAAGAGCTATATGTTCTGTTTGGCCTGGTAGTATATAACTTGTCTTTTCCCACTCAGTAGAAATCTGTATGGACTTCAGTGGCTGTATCAGATTTCCAGCTATCTTCTCTCAGCATCACTAAATTTGATGTTTCAACCATTTTAAGCTTAGTCCCCAAAACAAGAATGGATTATGTTAAGTGCAGCGGGAAAGCCATGTATTTGAATACCTGGCATAACACACTGTAACATCACTCATCTTCAGTTCCAGACAGACTGCTGGTCAGGAAATCAGGACCCTAGGTTGATACAGCCTGAGTATAATTAAATTGTTGTAGTACACATACAGGCACTGGGAAAGGACAACATCAAGCTTTTACTGTATTGTCATTTGCCACAAAGATAAGAGCAGATTGAAAAGGGCTGAAAGCATCAACTTACTCTGTGCTGTCAGAGGGCAAAGGGTCAAGTCCAATTCCCCAGTACTAAAGCCACCTTGACTGCATGGGTGTCATCTGGATCCATCCACCGTGTGACAACTCAGTCATAAATTTTCTCACCATCACCTCACTGCTAGGTTGTCCTTACATCTGCCAGAGGAGGTCTTTTTTTGCAACAGCTGACACCTGGTAATTCCAGTCTTTAATCTTATCTCTGAAGATTAATGGCAGATGTAGACCAGAATTTGAAATATCCAGGCCCTTCCCTAAGGCAGGCATCTCCAGGGCCTCGTTTGCTCACACTGATTTATTTAGATCTGTTGATTCTGGAGCAACAGCCTGCCTTGTTCTTGCCAGATTCACCTGAGTTCACACTGCACAGACACCAAAGCATGAAGGCATGCAAGCAGCCATGCGGACACAGGCAAAAGATGCACCCACCCCACTAGCCTGGCCAAAACCAGAGGTAATTGGAAATTCAGTATAGAAAGAAGCTGTCTGAATTCTTCATTGCAAATCACAAAACAAATTACAGAAGGCTGCACTGACTAGTCTTGATCTGAGATGCCTTCCTTTACCTTTTCCCAAGGACATGCAGTGTTTTTAGAATCTTCTTGTCTATTAAACAAGCCAGTTCAACAGCACTCAGAGACATTTCCCTTCATCATTCATCTCTTGATCTGTTTTTTTGCCTGTGTTATGGCTTCAGGTCCACTGCAGATCATAACTCAGGAAGTGTTTGCTTCAGTAGTTCTGGTTTGGAAAATTTAGAACCATTACAATGAGACTTCAAGCCAAACCAGCAGAAATACTGCTCGTGATTTTCATTCTTCAGAGCTTCCATGTTCGCACCCAAAGGCTGTTGCAAGACCACCTGTCTTTGAGGTTGACAACCTTCTTCAACTTTGGTTTTAAGAGTTGAGCCACATTGCATAGTTCCAGTAAGTAAGACTATTTCAAGATCAGATCTATGGTGCTGGTGGGTTCACATGCCACCACTAGTGATCACTTTCCCTGGAAAAGGAAGCAATGCCTAACTTAGGATCACTTGAAAACTATGATCAGGGGTTTTCATATGCACTGCACATGTTTTTATTCTAGGGGGTTTCCAGTATCCTCAGGCAAAACAAATACAGCAGTGTCCCTGAAAAACTGGCAGGAAGGAAATAACTGTTTTGCCAGATTTAAAGGGTAATATGTGCATGTTGTAACAGAAAAATGTTTTGCAGTCTAATCCCTTCCAAGTCAATAGCATACTTCAGCTCCTTTAGCTGACAAAAGGTGTATATATGATTAGGTTTTTACCTGCCTTCAGTGAGTATAACAGCCTTGTAGATAATACATAACCATCTTATTTTCTACTGGGATTTACACCATTCCATCAGTGAACAAAAAATGACCTCTCTAAAGTGCTGCACAGTCCTCACAACTATTAGCAAAAACTCCTTGCACAATGTTTGTTCAAATATCTTGGAAGTACCTGCACAGAAATACATTTGCGTGACAAGGGGTTGGGGTTTGCTGCATTATTGTAACTCTGTAGTTGCACAAAAAAAAAAACAAACCAGATACTTGGTAACTGGCATTTATTTTCTTACCTTTTTTTCATGGTTTAAGCTCAGCCATAAACCTTCCACGATGTCGTTAGCTCACCCCCCTGCCCCCTTTCTCCCTCCACTTTCGGAGGGTTGGGGAGAGGAATTGAAAGAATGAAACTACCATGGGTAGAGATAAGAACGGTTCAGTAACTAAAGTATAATGCAAACCACGGCTGCTACTACCAATAATAATAATGACAAGGGAAATAACAAGGGAAGAGAATACAACTGCTCTCCATCTGCCGACCGATATCCAGCCCGAATGAGCAGTGAATTTACTCTTCCAGATGATTGCCCCCAGTTTATATACTGACCGTGACATGCTGTGGCATGGAATACCTCTTTGGCTAGTTTGGATCAGGTGTCCTGTTTCTGCTTCCTCCCGGCTTCCCCTTCCCTTCCCCAGGACACCTTTCAAGATTCTCACCCACAAAGGTAAGCACAATGGATTTATTTGGATTGTATGATATAAAATTTTTTTAGTCATGTAAATAGTAACCACATACACACCCACATGTGCACTCTAACATTCCATAGTGATCTGGCTTAAGACAGAACAGTGAGCAATGTGAAGCTTTCAGACCCTGTTATGTGATCTGACAATGACTGCATATACATTACAGGCTGTAAGGCCCTCACGCTACCTGCCACTGCAGCTACAGGCTTAAATCTCCCATAATGACTCACAAATATCACAAACCTATACACACCATAAAAGAAGCTTTCTTTTTCACCAGATGAGCCATAGTGGCGTATCTGTCCAGAAAATGAGGACTCTGCTCCAAAGGGAAGCATGGGCGGAGCAACTTGCCCAAGGCTGCTTCCTGTGTGGTGGCTCAGCACACTCTCCACACCTTCCAGAATGCCATCCTACTGACCAGGCTGCTTTGTCTCCCTCTTGCCTTGCGTTGATGCCAGACCTGCACACCAAGGCCGCTGCTCCCGTGGCTGCCCATCTGCCTCTGTTACCATGCAGCTGCAGGGAGCACCAGCTCATGAATGGAGAAGATGACAGGAGGCTTCTGATGTTCACCTGTCTAGTCATCAGCACCTATGGCCATGACACAACAGGAACCCGAGGATGCAAACACAGCCTTGGAGCATCAAAGAGCAGAGAAAGCGCGCAGGGTACAATACCGTGCTGCTTGCTCCGTTATCCCCAATACTCTATGCAGGGTTGCCAGCAGATGGCACTCATTATGTGTTTGACTTGGATCAAGAGGTACCACGAAAAAAGATGGGTCATGTTCTGTCACTGAGTGTTTCGTGGGCTGTTGCTTTCCATTTGTTTACCACACAGTTAGGGCTATGACTTCAGCACAGTACATATCCCAAGGCAAACTGGAACAGTGTGGAGATGATGGACAGAAATATCTCTTGGTGGTAGAGGGACAATGGCTGCAGGGGTCCCTGTGTCCCATATTCAGATGAATAGCACCCACAGCTACACTCCCTTCTAGCTTTTGCAGAAGCAAGTAGTAAGGTAATATCTCCATCTCAAATATCCCAGGCAGTGCCAGCTGATCTCTCCAAATACACACTTTATCTCCAGCCATCAGCTTAAAAAGCCGCTGAAGAACAAGATGGCCAAGGTTGAAGGGGGATGTGTAAAAGCCAACACTAGACATGGTCAATGCAACCATCAGAGTTGATCCAGCTGCACACACAGGTGGTAAGAGATTTGTCCTGCATCAAGGCATATCCTTTAGAAAGATATCTAATCTCTCTTTCAAGAGCCCCAGCAGTACTGAATCTGCACTATAGTCTTTTCCTGGCTTGGAAAAATAGACTTATTTCAAGTATGAATTTGCACAGTTTCAACTTCTAGCCATTGGACCTTGTTACGCCCCATCAGAAAGGCTGAAAACACTGATGTCTAACCACAAGGATCCCTGTCCAGCCCTCAGTTGACTTGTGTGGCTCTGCACTATTTCTGCTTCCTTCTTTCAGCAATGCTTTGGGTGCATGCAGAGCCCAAGGAATTGCACCAGCACAAATGACCTGTGTCTGTCCTCATTTCTGCAACGCCACCACACAGACATGGCAAAGTGGCCTGGCAGGGGCATCTGAATGCCTTTGTCCTGACTGACCCTCCAGCATTGTTGCATGGGAGGGGACTGCCCAGTTCACTGTTGGTTGTCTGAGACTGGAAATTTCTCATTCAGTTTTCATGAGAAATGTCATGAGTGGAGGGACATTGACAAGAACATTTGACCTCCATTGTCCTGGTTTCAGCTGGCATAGAGATAGTTTTCTTCATAGTAGGTAGTGCAGTGCTGTATTTTGGCATTAGTCTGAGAATAATGATGTTAACAATTTTCTCAGACTAACTGATGTTTTAGCTATTGCTGAGTACTGTTTTCCTCTATGAAGGACTTTTCAGTCTCATGCTCTGCCAGTGAGGAGGGACACAAGAATACACGAGGAAGCAGAGACAGGACGCCTGACCCAAACCAGCCAAAGAGGCATTCCATACCACAGCATGCCATGCCCAGTATATAAAGTAGGGGGAATTGGCCAGAAACCAATGATCGCTGCTGGGAATAGGATGGCCACCAGTGGTGAGAAATTGTATTATGTACTACTGTTGGTTTGGGTTTTATCTCTCTCTTTTTGTTTTGTCACCTCCCTTTTAATTATTAGCATTGGTGTTAGTGCCAGTATTATACTGTATTTTATTTTAGTTATTAATCTGTTCTCAGCAGATGGCCTGGCCCAGCACTCCTTGAAACCCTTTGAGTCTTTCACTTGATTTCACTGAATCATGTCAGTGTTGCTCTGGGATGCTTGGCCAGAAGGGAAAGGAGGGGAGCATAACTGTGTTTATTCTCTCCTATTTGTAGTGATCCATATAATGCAACCATTCCTTACTATTCCTCCCTTAGCCCCTGACTCTTCTTTCACAAATTAGCAGTTTCCCATTGACTTCCCTTGGGAGTCTTGGCATGCTGCTTTTACAGAACGAAGTACCAAAGACCTAATTCACCTCAACTTCTTTCCTACAGCAATTACTTTACCAGAAGGTACATTTTGCTATATGCAGCAGTCAATTAGAGAAGAAGCTGATAATCTACCTATCTGTTACAGCAAGCCCTATATGATGCATGCTAATCCTTGCTAACATTTTTAGGAGCTAACAGATCCCTGACATTTAGAAGGGTGCTGATCAATTTCAGCTAAACCTGAAGTGACAAGAAACTTGTCCATGCCTAGTTTAAACACAGACAAAGAATAATATGAGTAAGGCACTGCTGGTAAACTTAATTGGTGTCTCTTGTTATAGTTTATAGTTTATAAAAGCCCTGGAGCTCCTCAGTGCCAGCCCAAATCTCTGCTGGCCCCAGCTGCTGATCTGACTACGTCATGGTCCCTTCATCACGAACAAAAACACTCTGTCAGCCATAACAGGTTTCTTGAAGGTAAGAGAGTGAATGTAATTAAGTATTCAAAAGCTGATTTTGGCAATGTTACATTTGTACATCAGTGCTGGATTTTTAAGGTGCTGGATTTCTTTTCAAGCCTAATGTTTTTAAGATCCTAAGTGACAACATAAATCATAGCCTGACAACTAAATACCATTTACCAGGAGATTTGCAAGCATCTCTATTATTCCTTGTCTTCCTGACATATTCAAAGTTATTGCTTCCTTTACAGAACAACACATATATCCAGAGCAGGTTATTAAACTTTCATAGCAATTAAAGTATACTCTGTCCTCACCTCCTCAATATTCATAAAGGATTACTGAAAATTTGCTCTTTTCTGAGCTCAGAATTGTAAAGTTTGTCTTCCAGGCGGTTACTTTAGAAAGTTATAGGTCACTAAAGATAATCTGTCTACAGTGGAAAAGCTTGGAGAGCCTGAACCATCAAAGCCAGTGTTAAAGATCTGACAGCTCCACACGGGATGGCCATGCCCTGCTCCTTGCTGCCCTCTGTGGTGCCAAGTGTCCATCATCCTCATACCACAGCCTTCTCCCTGCCAACAGATTCAGCTTTCCTCCACACATCCTGGGGATAGGCTGGGCAACGGGTTTTGGGCACTCCCAGACCCTTGCTGGGTGCTGAGCAGGAATATGGGCAGGGAGACTTACCCTCGATGCCCTTAATCCCACCTTCCCAGGCTTGTGGGCTTTTTGCCTTATGTTCATCACTGCTGTATTTGGTTTCACAAAATTTACAGTCCTGAGCCTGTAGTTATCTCAGACCATATGTACCACACTGCAACTTGGCTAATCGGTTTTGCCACTGTTATGAGTCATTGCTGAATTTCCCCCAGAAGAACAAACAAAAAAGCTGAAAAGGCATTTCTGTAAACACATGTATCCATCCCCTTTGCCCATGGGAGCATCAACTCCATGTAATTTTGACCTCTCATCAGGCTGGAGATTTCACAGCCCGCCTAAGGAATCTGTATTAGTGGTTTCTGACTTTGAGAGAAGATCTAATATCTAAGTAACCTCAAACGTCTTGTCCTTCAGTTTCCTCTAACACTCTATATCTTACTTAGAGGAGGCACAGAAAAGAGCTAATTCTTTTCCTGTATTCAGTTTTACACATCTGAGTACTGTTAGAGCATCTCCTTTCAGTCTTCTGGCAAAGCTCTCACATTTCTTTTAACTTTGCCTTGCAACAATTCTGTCTACACATCTCAGTAAAATATCTGCTTTTTTTTCTGCAGCAGTCTGACACTGTTGATTCAGGCAGCCTGACATCATATGTGATCCCCAGGTCTTCCGCATGCCTAAGATCTTGCCAGCTTATTCAGTCTTGTACTGAATCAGATAATTATTTTTCTACCCAAGCATGGCATTTTACAATTTGCTTCTTCAATTGTTCCCTTTTCTACCAGTTCAGACCTTTGCTCCAACTTGTCAAGATCATTTTGAGCTCTCAGCCTGTCTTCCAGCTCTTTGGAAACTTGGCAGCAGATCTGAATTTAATAAGCATGTTCTTTCTTTCATCTTTCCAGTCATTGAGGAAAACAGTGAATACTGCTATCCGCAGGAGATTCGGTACCCAACCTGCAATGCGATGCTACATCACTGACAGCTACTCTTTGTATATGGTTTCTGCTTGGTTCCTGTTTCCCAAGCAGTCTTATGAGGATATCTTGCAAAGTATTGAGGAAAAGCCTTATGGAGTCAGGATGTATTGCATCTCTACTTCACCTCATTCTTAAGGCTTGTTTCTCTATCCTTGAAAGTACAAGGAGTGATTTGATATTATTTGTCATTGAGATATCAGTGTTTATTGCTCTTCATCTCTTTTTCACCTTCCAGGAGCCCAAGATAAATTTTTTTGATGACCTCTTTGATATTTCTCTGATTAACTAAAATTATATAAAATTATAGTTTATAATTCCCTGTCTCTCTTACCTCTTCCTTTAAATGAAGGTCACTGTGTTTGCTCTTTGTTGATCTCCAAGAGCATAGTCTGTCTCCCACAAGCTCTGCTTTTTTGGATTGTCTCTGTCTTGCTTCATGAATTAAGTCTGTGGGTTTGTGCATGATACGGCCATCATCATTGAGCTTCATCTCTTGCCATTTGGAAGCCTATCTATGGAGCTAGATTTACTTCCTTTCAGCCTAGAGGCTGGAATCCCACTCCCATATGTGATTTTAATTCTCAGAATAAGCACAGAGATGATAGTTACAGTATAATGATGATTTCTGAACTCTTAATTCTTCTCTGGTTTTTGTGTTGAGTTTGGTGTGGGTTTTTTGTTTGGTTTTTGTTTGTTTGTTTATTTTTAATTACTTAAGAATAGACTGATATTGCATCTCTGGCTTCTGTTTCAAGTCACAATACTCTTGTGCTCTCACCTGCTCTTTCAAGGTGTTCCAAGCATTTCTGCAAGCATCAATGCTTTATTCACTTCCCTGCCTCATTCACCCCATATGGGAGATAGAAAAGCCCTTTCCTTCTATTTTCTTTACCAGGATCCCCCAAATAAATTCAATAAGTAGACCTAATTCTTGCTTTCCTTGTGCTCATGCTTCAGAATTTGTTTATCTGGACAAACAGCTTTCTGGGTGGTCTGTGCATCTCATGCTGCCTATTCCCATCTACTGCTTTGTTTGTCAATTAATCATAACCACTTCCTTGCTGTGGGGCTTACCAGGCTAATGGCTACCAGCATGTTCCATATACTGTGTGCTGGCAGATATCACAAGGGAATTACAATCTTGCAACAGCTAAACATTTCCGGAGATGCTATGATCAAGCTAGCACTTTAAGCAAGTACACGCTTCCAATAAACTAATCCCATCTTGTCCCACCCTTGTAGATTTCATGCAAGCTATTATGTTCAAGAATGGCAGGGTCCAAAACCCCTGGTCTGAGTGCCTTTCAGTCTACGGTTGCCTCATGCTGATGCCCCTTAATTTCAAGCATTTCCTCTGTTATTTGATTCCATTATGCACCATCTCTCTGCAGAGATGATTGAGAGATGTGCATAGGAACCCAGGACAGTCCCAATAAATTGCATGATTTGTTGTGGAAGTACTCAGTGCTTTCAGAATTATACAGACAGCTAAGAAGGAAGCCTGTGGGTCTGATGCCTAAATAAATAGCCCTCTGAAATATTTCTCTCACTCAGTTCCTTGGAATGGATCAAGTTCAACAACGAGCAGCTTTACAGCCACTTCATAACGGAGGAGGGAGGGAGGCAGTAATTAAACTATCTCTTTTTGGCACTGCCAGCCTTGTCGCTCAAACTAATGAGGAGGCTTGATGCCCAGGGAAGTTGTGAATGCTCCATCACTGGCAGTGTTCAAGGCCAGGTTGAACATAGCCTTGGATGGAATGGTTGAGTGGGAGGTGTCCCTGCTCAGAGCAGGGGGGCTGGAACTAGATGATCTTAATGTCGTTTCCAATCCTAACTATTCTATGATTCTATGCACTGAGAGTACAGGGTTTGCAGCACCCCCCTGGCATGTACAGTCTGCAGATATCTTCAGAGGACAGGATGTACCTGAGCTGAGTTCAGCCCTGCTTTGCCTCTTCTGAGGAGGAAGCCGATGAAGGGGCTGTGAAAGGGATGGAAGACTCTAACCTGCATGCACATACCCTTCCAACTGTCTGGGAAAGAGCTCTGTGTACCTATGGTTTTGGCCCATCTCTCCAATCTCACAATTATTTTTTTGGCATTTAGAAGATACCAAGCCTCAGAAATGTGTGCTTCTCTCAGAGACCTGCTGACAAGCTGAGAAATGTTGATCAGGTGTCTGATGTTTCACTCATGCTCTTCAAGCCCCTGCTTTCAAATTGCTCAGACCCGTGGTGGTTCTGGGTTATCGCAATGTTTTTGTGATTACACAATCCAATAGATATGAAGGTGTTTGACTGGGACACCAATGGAGCCAAACCCCTGAATGGACAGTCACTGGGGCTCTCTACGGGTGCAGGGCACCACCTCTTGGACGTATCTGGATGAAGGGTATTTGTGGCTGGGCTGTGTGGGCCCATGCCCAGGACTGCAACCAACATCTGTCACAGTAGTGCTGACAGCACTCCCTCAGGAATTTCCTCCTAGCCTTTCCTTCATTTACTGGTTCTGCCTGGAAAGCTTTTGTCTTCTGTCTTCACCCAGAAGTGCTCACTGAACTCAGGACTACTCTTTCCACTGACATAAGTCAACACCATTTATCAGCAGACTCAGTACGTTACTTGCTTTCTATTTGCATTACCAGCCAAGCCAGCACTGCTGCAACTCCAGTGAGGGAACTGAGTTACTTTCTGCCACCCATTCCTCTCCTCTCTCTCCCAATGCTGTGTCTTGTACAAGCCCCAGTGCCCAGTAATCATAAGTCAGGTTAGTTTGGGAAATCATGGGATTTAAAAAATAATATATGTGGTGGTTTCTTTTGGTGGGTCATTTTCTAATGAAGATCAAGGCCAGCATTCCCTCACTGTTGCAGAGCAGTGTTTTGAAGAAATGACATTGGAGACTGCACTAAAGTCGTGATTGCTCTTTCTGCTTCCTCCATCTGTTTTGCACCATGGAGTTGAGGACATATTTATGAAAGGTTAGTTCCATTCTGCTAGTCACCTGAGATATCTGCTATTTGTCATCAGCGGCATTGGAAAAAACCTGAATAAAGTTGGTAAAAAGGAAAATCCTTTTCCTGAGATTTGTACCCAGCAAACCTACCTAATTTATTGCATCTGGCTTTCCCACTGAACAAAAGACAAAGACGTTTCCAGCATTTCAGTCACACGCTTATCCAAAAAGCACCAACTAGTTTCCGCTTTATGACACAGTAGACTGTCTGTGACTATTCCAGCACACCCCTTCATTCCAACCACTTGTGCAGCCCAGACAACACCCCTGGTTCCCAAATGACTCTTGTTTTAATCCCCATAGAGTGGTAATATAGGCTTTATTTCTTGGCTGCAGTCACAGGCTCTGTGGTTTTAGAGACATTTGAGTACAAATATTGGTTTTCTCTTTAGCTGTTGATGCTTTCCAAAGACTGCATATACAGTTAAACTGCCATTAACTGTAATATTTTTAAATCTGTCTTGCTCATTACACAGTAAGATACAAGCTGAAATACATTCTCTATGGGAAGGCTGTCTTCTGGTATTGAGTAATGGAGCATGCTGAAGATATTTCCATGTTGCCAAAAACAACAATAAAACTAAGAGACAGTATGTCGCATTTTCCTTATAGACAGATCCAGCTGTTCTCAAATGCCTGGAAAATCACAAGGGTGAGCAGCCACGACAGTTAGTTCATCAACACTACTAAATTGGCTGCCAGAACCAGCTTATATGAAACTTTGGAAGCTCTGGTTTACAGGCAGAGTTTAACTCCTACTTGACCTGGTCTTCTTTCATAAAAACAAGGGCAGAGAGGAGCTGGACCACATCCATTTTGCCCCAGTCTGGTATTTGCCTTTGGACAGTCCCACCTGTGAAGTACTTCTGGACTTTCTTGGTGAGGAAGAGCTGTGGTGGGCTGAAATTTTGGGTAACCCTAGAGATCCAGAGAGACATTCTGTGTGCTGATGTGTTCCTAGGTTCACTTTCCTGGGGATGGACCCAGCACAGTTTACATCACGCACTGCTTATAAGGCATATCCCAGACTCCAACAGCAGTGACTGGTGGTTTTGCCTCTAAGCTGAATTTGAGGTTTAATGCATACCCCAGATGACTTTTCTTTTTTGGGGCAGATCTTGTAAAGGGCTTTCCACTTCATAGACTGACATAAATTTTGGCAGTATACATGAACTGCAGAGTCCTACTGCCTTCCTACACCAGGGCTCTTGTCATCAGCAATATCTTTTGTCTTACAGTCGTTTTGCAGCCAGCCAGCACCCGTGATGTCTACAGTGGATTTTTTCTGTTACATAGCTGCAATGGAACATAGAGTTTCTTGTTCTCAACACAAAGCAGTGACAGAGAATGGAGAAATGTACCAGAGAAATTAGGGCATCTCTGGTTGGGTGTGATCAGAGTGGTGTAGCCTGATGGAGAGTCCCAGCCAGGCTCCTGTTAGAGCAAAGCTGCCGCAGAAAGGCACAAGGTGAGGATGCTCCCTCTTAAACTGATCATCAAGTTTGCAACCCCTTTGCAACCAGCTGTGAGTTGCCATGGTTTGGCAGACCTATGTGACATCGTTAGCATTATTTAGATATATTATAATTTTCTGCTCTTACTAATTTCCTTCTCTCTTAAGTTTCAAGAGTTACTTCATCAAGAACCTGTCAACCATCAGACATCAAGAAAAGCAGCATGTTTACCACACCCTTGAGAAAAGACAGAGTTGAATAAACTCATGCATGGTTACCAATACATCAAGAAGCAGCACATGTGTTGGAGCTTTTTAAAAGAAAAGTGCTACAACCCAGATTAGCTAGTTCTTCATTTAGTTTCAATTGGAGTTGGAAACCAATTCAGACTAAACATTTTAATTGATGAATATAGTCCCTTCATGCCAGAAATTGCCTGTAAACAGACTATGACTTCTTCAGAAATACTTCTCATTAGTTGAAAGTTTCCCACATGTAAACATCTGTGTGTGACTGGCTCACAAATTGTTCACCACAACTATTTGTTCACTTATCTGAGATCCAATATTTGATCTACAAGGTTAGTTAGCCAAAGTCACATTGTATTACATGTTATTTCAGCCACATCTGAGTGCCTACAGGAGCAGCTTCAGCACAATGTTTGTTGGAAATACTGTATTTACAGGATTATTCATCACTGTCTTGCAGCAAATCCTGTCAAAAAGAACACACCCCCCCCCCCCCCAATGATCTCACTATTTGAAAATATAATAAAATCATGATAGGTTTAGGATTGACCGAAATCTTTGAAGAATTCTTCGCTCAACTCTGGTTTCAGCCTCATTTGCCATAACTTTAACCTGTGTTCATAAAGAACTTAGGTTTCTGTAACCATAGTGTGTAAGTGTATAACTTTGCATAAGTATCCCTAAGAACTTTAGAATCTCCTAGACAGTTTTCCTTGGATTTAAGGGAGGAGAAACACAGATATTAAGTTCCTAAGTGCTCCATGTTTAAGGGAAAGAAATATCTGTACAGAAGCTGCTGAGGTGCTGTGCCACCAATGAAGAAAAGACGTCAGCATAGCTTTTCCTTTACTTGAGGTCAGAGCTCAGAAACACCAAGGTTTCAAACATCAGTTTCAGGCAAATCAGGTTTCATTGGCACTATTATCTGCCAGCTCATGAATAATTTTGATTTGCAGCATATAAACTCGATGTAAACTCGGTGGCTTTAATTTAGAGTATGCCCCATCTTTAAGTATTTTTTGTCTATTTAACCTCCTTTGTCAACCTCAAATTGTCCCTCTCATTTACAGTCTTTCAGCAATACACCTTGAACAACCTTATAATAAAAGTCTTTATGAGGAATAGAGGCATGTCTTTCTTGTCCTTTCAAGTGCTGCAACAAGAAGTTGGAGATGCACAGGTATGAATCCACTGTGATCTTGCAGTAAAACTGGGGCAAGGCTATGTTTCAGAAATTGTGCTAATGGTTTAGAGTAAAATGTTGAATATTCGTCATCTGTTTGAGGGTCTTTTTCATGCAGATGTCATCTGCTTTTGTGGCAGGAGCTGCAAGCCATTACTGTCAGCCTAACTAGACTTATTTTCAATCATTATCATTGAAATACATAATTTTATAGCCTGAAGGTAGGAATGTGTGCAATTTTCCTACATAAGAGCACTGAAACCGAATGCTGGAGAAAAGATGAAGAGCTTTTAAAAAGCCTTGTCTGGCTCTGACTTGTATTGAGATGCAATGCAAATAGGAAGGAACTCTATTAGACCAAATTGAATTATTTTTTAGAACCTCACCCGTGTTTTCATAGTGTTACTTTATATCACTACAGTTCACACACAAACATGAAACAACTTTCTCATAATTACACAAGTCTCAGGACCTCATGACCTACAAAAGGAGCTGTTGAACATTCAGCCTTTAAGGACTTCTTAAGTTTCATGTTGAAATCTCCTTCCCAGTTTCCCAGTTTCCTTTAAATACGCCATGCTTTTTAACATGTTTATGGTGCTAATAGGGCATATATATAATATATATTATATATATTAATATATACATGTTCAGATGGACTTTAGGATGGTTTTCTTGAACTTCCTAGAACTGCCAGTACCATGGTCTTGGATTTCTGTGTCTTTGCAAGTCTAAGTTCTAAAAACAAGAGTTTAGTTTACAGGGAGCAGAACTGTGCCCATTCCAGCCCATTAAAGCTAATAGGACACTGATATAAGTAAGAGAAGAACTCACCCCCAAATCTGCTTATTCAGCAAACTGTTCCAGGAAGAAGGCAGCTTATGTGTTTAAGACATTGTTAACCAAATTAAATAGAAGCAGCACTTTCTAGGAACATTCTACTGCAGTTGTGCAGAGAAAACGTGTGCAGAACATACAAATCTGGAGGAAATCTTGGAGAACTCTGCAGAGGCATGCTTCCAGAAGCCCCCAGTAGCAGAACTTGACATGTTTCCTAGACACATCTTTTATATTTTGGTTTGGTTTTATTTTTTCTAGGTCCCCTTCCCATTCTCTTCACACCCATCAGAGTAGTTGCCTCTGAGTCATTTTGGGATGTCTGGATTTCAATTATTTAGAGGTTCTGTTCTTTATCCTCTGTGAGCTTTGTCAAGGTGCTGGCAGCCTGAAAGCCAGCCTTTTAACTCCACACTCCCGTCAGACACTGCAAACTGCAAGCGTCAGGAGAGTATTTTCCACCTATAAGCCTATGAGAAAGCCTGTGAGAGTCCAAACCATTCATGTCAGGGAGCTCGCTCAGTTTAAGAAGAGCAGAAAAGCAGTGAAATTGTGACGGCCAAGACAGTTTTTTGTTTCCTGGCATAATAATAGTAATAATACAGACTGCTCACATCTTTTGCTGACTTGAGTGGGAGAGAAGTCACCTTCAGTCTGGGTGTCCCCGAAGAGTCATGATATTGGCCATCTGCAAACTAAGTATTTACTGTATCTGCTTGCTTGGTCCAACAGAAGGGCACAGGCAGAATCTGGGCAACAGCACATGCCCTCACAGTCCAGTTCACATGTCTTCTGCTTGGTAAGGTACCATGGGATAAGGCCCTGGACAGCATAGGTTACCAAGAAAGGTGGTTAATATTCAAGGATTCACATAAAAAAGGCCTGTTGCAGTGAGTCCAGAGGAGACCAGTGGGTTGGAGCAACTCTCCTATGAAGACCGGCCAAGAGAGTTAGGCTTGTTCAGCCTGGAGAAGAGAAGGCTCAGGGGAGACCTTAGAGAAGTCTTTCAGTACCTGAAGGGTGCCTACAAGAATGCTGAAGATGGACTTTTTATGAAGGCTTGTAGGGACAGAACAAGGGGTAATGTCTATAAACTGAAAGAGCTTAGATTTAGATTAGATATCAAGAAGAAGTTTTTTACTACAAGAGTGATGAGACACTGGAACAGGCTGCCCAGAGAAGTTGTGACTGCCCCATCCCTGGCAGTGCTCAAGGCCAGGCTGGATGGGGCTTTGAGCCACCTGGTCTAGTGAAAGGTGTACCTGCCCATGGCAGGCGGTTTGGAATTAGATATTATTAAAAGTCCCTTCCAACCCAAACAATTCTTTGATTCTGTGATTCAGTAGCTCCCTCCTGCAGGACTCACCCTCCACTGCCCTGCAAGCTCCTCCAGGAACCCCAGTGGTATAGGCAGGGAAAGTCACCCAAGGAACAGCCTGCCTGCCTTCATGGGCTAAGTGGTCAGAGGGAGCAGCCTGGCTCCAGCCCTGTTGGTCCTTGCTTTCCTTCTCAGTGTGGGGCCACGAGCACACCAAGCTTTCCCCACATATCAGCATAACTGTTTCTGTGGTGAGCCGGGTAAGTACACTGTACTTGGGTGACTCAGTGCACATGTCATCTGTGCACCGAAAATTGTGTTTACAGAGAGACGCTGCCCAAACCAGGGAATGAACTCTGGTTTGGAAGGACATCTGCAGTAATCCTGGAATGCCACACAAGAATGTGTTGAGATCCTCTCTGATCTCTGCTTACGTTGTGGCTTTCTGTTGAAGTGATGAAACTGTCAGGCTCTGGGTTTTATTAATTTTCTAGTGCTGGATACCACCACATGCATCGTTCCATCCCCTCCTGCTCTTGGCAGGTGTTTCACTAGCATCTGTTGTCTTAGCCTCAGAGGACCCAGACCCTTTCATCAAAAGAGATCAGTGGGAAGCATAGTCATATGCTCTCTAATGACTCAGACATCAGCATGATGTCGATGGCACCATGACTGTTAACAAAACAATTAATAAGGATTGAAAGAGAATGAGGGGATAAAATAACATCAGCATGACCTTGTCAAGAATGGACTGCCTCAGACCAACCTAGCTTCTTCCTCTGAAGAGATAATTCACCTGGAGAATAACAGGAATGTAAGCAAGATTATCTTGATTTGAGTGTTTTACATCTCTCCACCCAGATTTTCTTTCACGGAGTAATGTGAAACAGTCTCTGTGGAACCACTATGTACAACCAGCTGCGTAACCACATGCAAGGAGCAGTTGTCTGTGTGTCATGCTGTCCAGCCCAGCAGAAATAGATAGATAGATGTCCAACAAGGAAATTCAAATATGTGCTCCATATCTTCTATTTACAATTTGGACGTGGGCATAGGAAGAACTCGTGTAAAATTTAGTGACAAGACAAGAGCAGGCACCAAATCTAAAATTATTTCAATGAAAGAGAAAGACAGAACCAAAATTGCTTTATTGACTCAGTTTTAATTTTGATTGTGCATAGCTATTTGACCTTTCTCTGTAACATTCCTGTCTAGCTGACTGTTTTCCTCTCTATGTCTGTGCCTTTTACTTCTGCCTTGTAGCACTTTAATTTGTCTTTCACCAGTTTCTCTACATAGCTTAAAGCAGAGGACAAGAAGAAATCTGTTGAACTTGTGTTAAAGGAAGTTTGGGATCAATACAAGAGAAGATTGTGATGGAGAGGCAGCGGGTTCTTGCCTCATGGAAGCTCTGAAGAACAGATGTGATTGACATCTGTGATCTCCCAGTGCTGAACCAGTCCCATGTTCTTATGGTTAACTTTTAGAGAGCATCTGAGGGTCCTGCATCTGCACTAAGGACACGTGTCTTGAAGACCCAGAGCTATTGACAGCCTTATGAAATCTACAGCTGGGTTTTATTGAAAAAGACAATATTTCACATCTCTCCCTGCTCAGAGGCAAACAAGTTATACTGCATCTGTGTTTTGGTCAAAGAAAAGCTTCTGCTGCTGAAGACTGACTGTATTCTTTGTGAACTCGTCAAAGGCATGTCCATATGTGTACCTTTGCTCTAGGTACCTCTGGTTGCCATTTCAAGAGCAATGAAGACATTTTGCACATCTCATTGATCTTTTCACGTAGGGCATCTACAGAGCTGGAGCAAATCAGCATTCTCCCTGGCTGAATTAGTCATGCCAAAGCTCATGCTGGATTTCCCAGCAGTGGAGTAAAATTGGCTGCCCTAAGAAGGAGAGCAGATCTGACAACAGCAGGCCTTATCATGCCTGTCATAGGAGAGAGAAAGGGAGGAAGAAAGAATGGCAAGTAACAATCCCTACAGCTGTCACCTTCTCATACCGCCTGTTCTATCCCTCCAGAGTTGCTTGCTCTGAACAGCGACAATTTGAGGGAAAGCTGTACCTTGTGAGCCCTAGGCATGGGAGTGCATTGGACAGCTTCCTTCTGAAACATCTGTCATTTGCCCTTTCCTTTCATTCTGTGGTCATTTGCCCTTTCCTTTCATTCTGTGGTCCTTTGCATATGGATTCCAGGGGCTTATTACAAAAAGGAAGGCATTTCTCATATCCAGCTAAGCCACCTTCATCACATCTTTACATTCCATCCCAGCTGCATGGTTCCCCTCCATTATCATTCTGGTATCAGCAAATGGCATCTAAACGGTTTAGAGATGACTCTGGCTAGACCTGACACACAAGCTAGTTTATTTTAGCAGGCTGCTGTAATTCTGTGGTTCAAAACTGGCAGTCAGACAGAGAGACAAAAATGAGGAGTATTATTTCCAAATGAATTCCCAAGAGTGCATTTAATTAGGGAGGTTGTTTTTTTGACTTTTTGCTTCATTAAAGCCTCTATCACTTCTCCAGAAAAAACAATTTTGCAAACAGATGGGAGTAGATGAAAAATTTATGCCTGCAATGCCACACAGCCCAAAATGAGTAGTCTTGAATGATCTTTGCTGAGAACCAGTGTGCAATTAACAGGATGCTTATGAAGTCTTCACACTGTGAAGTACAAACACTTGCCTATAACCTACTGGGAACTGCCTCAAGAGAGAAAAAACATACCCTCTATTAACTCAGCTAGTATGGAGTTTTGTATATAGACTATAAAGTGATTTAGAAAGCAGAGTTTATGGAGGCTGGTATTAATTGCTATATGATAGTACAAAGGAGAGAAATACAAGAAAGAATTATTCTGTGCAAAGAGCTTTATAAGATACATATAAAAACTCTGAGAAAAAGCAGGAAATAGGACTGGGAAAGACCTGAAAATTTATTTCAGGTACCAAAAATCTGACAAGTGCTGGAGGAATGAGACAGTTGTCAGGTCAGTAGTTCAGGCCAGTACTCAGAGGAAATTCCGTTACTTACAAGAATTAAATACTTCTTAATAGGCACATGTGATCCAGTGTTCTTTTTTAGCCCATGTGTGAGCCTGCCTAAATCTCTTTTGGATCTAGCCTCGAGGCTGTTCTGGTATAGAGAAGGGTTGTTTTCCAGATCATAGAGCTGGAATGTTTTATTGGAAGCACTCTGCACCCCATCTGCGTGGTGCTGTGTGCTGTGCCTGTTGCACACTCATGGCGGAGCAGTGCTCTCCTAAGTGTATATTACAACAAGTTGCCATCACTGAAAGTGAGCTGTAGACCATCTCTACTTCGTTACTTTGAGACAAACCTATAACAAGCATATTAAACAAGGAATAGATTTAGGTTAGGTTCCTTTAACCCATTTTATCTCTATTCCTACCATATGCTCTACTTAATGCATTTTGTAATCATAGAATCATAGAATAGTTAGGGTTGGAAAGGACCTCAAGATCATCTAGTTCCAACCCCCCTGCCATGGGC
>JASSUY010006913.1:0-36350 GCA_032466535.1 Forpus xanthops | reverse complement strand
TCTGAGGAAGAAATTCTTTATTGTAAGGGTGGTGAGGCACTGGAATGGGTTTCCCAGGGAAGTTGTGAATGCTCCATTGCTGGTGGTGTTCATGGCTGGGTTGGGCATAGCCTTGGGTGGCATGGTTTAGTGGGAGGTGTCCCTGGCCATAGCAGAGGGGTTGGAACTAGATGATCTTAGGGTCCTTTCCAACCCTAACTATTCTATGATTCTAGGATTCTATGCTCAGCTAGCCCTCATACCAATAACAGCCTCTACATGTCTCTTAGTCAGCAGGAGGTGCTGAGGAGTGATACAAGAAGTATTTTTTCACTGAGATTGTCAGATTCCCTTTATGATCTACAATAAGTTTTTCTCCTACTTGTGAGTTGGATTTAATCACTGTAAGGATTTTAGTTCTATTTTTAGGATGGCACTTTAAGTTTGGCTGGAGAAAGAGCATTCTTCTTTTGCTCATGTTTTAATGAAATAACCTTTAAGAAAAGTGAGCAGAAACTCTCATCCCAAGGTAATGCTTTCTGTTACTCCAAGAGGAAGCACTGATAATGCACAGCGTGTATTAAAGGCTTTGCTTTTCTCAATCTATCTGGGATAGATAGCAATATATTACAATGATAAAGGTGAGTTAACCAATAAATATTGCTAGTCCTTAAACCAACTAGCAAGTTAAATAGTAATCACAGCTTTAGATGTTATATCTTGTTAAGCTGTGATCAAAGAAAACATGAAGAGGATAAGAAAAATATATTAAGATAGTCTTGTTGTCAGATAACAATTCAACTGCTGGTTATCATACACCTTCATATCTGCTAGCATTAGTCCTAACATAACCAAAATGACTACTGAGTCATTGAAACAGGATTTCTCTTCCCACTCCTGTGTTGCAGATGAAAGGTTCCTTATATTGACTAAGAAAATATCCTCAGTACTCTTCTAGGGAACCACTAGTAAGGACTGGAAAATACAAATTGTTTGTCATATCACTGCCAAGTCCCTGAAGGTTTCAGTTCTGGGTGTGTCAAACCATACAGGCACCAAACACAAACGTTCTGTTGACAGGAACAGGCAGGTATATGCACCTTGCAACACTTATCAGGTAGCCAAAAGCAACTATCAATCCATGAACATGTGTATTAGAGAAAATACAGAATACCATGGAAGATACCAGGATGAGAGAATGTCTGCTATAACACCTATCTGTAAAAATGGGAGTCTAACTGTAGATACCTGGAAAGATAATACTGTTACCAGACAAATCTTATAGTACTACAACATATAATCAGTTTGTGAACACTTTGAACATTATACTGTGATAATAAAGTGCTGTGTGAATTTATCAGAAACAAATCTATCTCAATTTTTTTGACAGGACTGTTGATGAAGGAGGTAAGAATGAAGTAGTAGACTTGCTACATCTTGATTTTAAGAAGGCATTCCACAGAGTCTTACATGCTTTTCTCAAAAGTAAACTAGGAAAATATAGCACAGAATGAGTTCATCATAACACGTGCAGAAAAGACATAATTTTTTGTCTAGTTCTGTTCAATATTTTTATGAGTGACTTGGAAGATAAAGCAGTGGATCTTCAAGTTACATCAGCAGAATGAAAGTGCTAGCACTTTGGAGGATTGTATTAGAGCCTAAAGAGATGATCTGACACTGGAAGTATAAATTTAGAAAAATATACCAGTGTAATTTGCCACATATATCAACTGCATGAGTACAAAATGCAAAATATTTATGTGGGATGTAAGATGGGAAAGAAAGCGGAAGTCTATACTGCCCCTAAACTGAGTAAGAGTGAGCTGCATCATATGTCTGAGGAAAGACGAGTCTTGCTGTAGTGCATATTAGCAGGAACATCTTAGGCAAGAAGTGGATGGCTGTTCTGTTTTACTCTGTTGGCGACACTCAGCTTGAGTACTTTGTCCTGTTTTGGGCACTACACTTTAAAAATGATAGAGACAAACAGGAGAGGGTTCAGAGTAAAACAAGAAGAATGATAAGTGGTATGGAAAACATGCTGCATGAGGAAAGGTCAAGAAAATTGGGTTTGTTTAGTCTAGAAAGAGAAGACAAGAACAATGTGACAGCAGCCTTCCTCTATGCAGAGCTATCTGTGCTCCATGTCCATGGGGGGTAAACAAGAAGTTGTTGATTTAATGAGTAGCAAAAAGGCTTTGCTGCACTATTGGGAAAAAGCTGTAAGTTGGAAGACACTGATGTGGTGGAATCAGTCCCCAGCAGAGCTCATAGAATCCACTTCACAGGAAAGTCTTGTGCAGGGTGAAGTGTCTCTCTAGCATGGTCCAAGGGATGAAGGATGCCTCAAAGCAGGGAGAGAGAACAACTATCCAACAGTGTGCCTGTGCTTTATGTCTTCAGCTTTCTTACAAGAAAAGAAATCCTTGATGGATTTCAACTTGTGACATTGAGCTTTTGTGCCCTACCAGTATTTTCCTGATCTCCAAAGGATTTATTTACCCATTTTCCATGATTTCAGTATCCTTTCTTCTTGCTCAGACCGCACCCAAAACTCATGGCAGCACATGTGTTAGTATCACTCTCTCACTTTGGGTTTATTGCTCACATTCCCATTTTATGTAATATGGAAAAACATTCTTACGTTTAGAAGCATGCAATATACTGATAACAGTTTAAAAGGAAAATATTGACATTTGTCTGGTTATGATAATGCAAGCAAATAAATATTTAGCTGGCTATTTGGTAGCAGGGTAGTTAAAAAATGCTGTACAATGCCAAACCAGATGTATAACCAGAAGATTCAGTTCCCTTCAGTCCTTTCCTGACTGCAGATCTAGGTACTAGCACAGGAACAGAGTCTTAGCTGTCTGGACATGCCATGTCTCAACTCATCTTCAAATGCCGTTTTAAAATATATCTGTGCTGTAATGCGTAAAAGGAACCTGCTGTGCAATAACATCTTATGTAAATTGTGACTTGTGGTTGTTGCTACAACTCTACTAAGTATTACCAGCACATTTCACCCCTCCTCTTTAACTGGTCACTGCTTGTCTTGAACACCTGTCTTGTGTTTTCAGGTCAGAGTTTACCCGATGTCTGTGGAGTGGCCTCCTGCCTGTCATTCCCATTTGTACTCTACGCATTATCCACACTGTCTCCTTTAGTTCTACAAATCCAGACTATGTCTAAACTCTTATTTATAATACCTTTAAAAGAAAATTTTCCCGTCAATCCAGAGTTATCCTCTAGATCTTTATTAACCCACCATGAACCTTTATACTGCAACATTAATTTATCTTTCATTAGGTGATGCAATGCTGCCCTACTATTATCATTACAGGAGGTTTCTGCAGTGCTTATTTGCCTGTTCCTATGGCCCTCTCACCCCTTCTGCTCTTCTGCTGGCTCCTCCTTCACTGCCACATCAAATGAACTACCTCTTGCTCTTCTCAGGCTGCCTCATGGCTTGATGCCATCTTCCCTGACAGCCAGTTCTGTTCTCTCCGTTGGCCAAGTTTCACCACCCACATCCTAGATTTTCAGACATGTACTTGCACATTCACAGCTCAAGGTTTCTCAGCAGTTTAGGCAAAATTGAATTTTGCTACCCCAGCAGGTAGGCTGATGGTGTGCTGGCACTTTTGACCATGTTTTTTTAATAGTTTCTTCTGCTCCCTTTTTGCACTGGCAATCCATATCAACCTCTAAAATCTTCCCACCCTCACGAGGTAGAAATTTATTGAGGAAGGAGCCATTAATTTGTTTTCGTATCCAGCAAAATAGGCTCTTGGTTTGTCTGGAACTCAGAGACAGATCATGCAGTCATCATTAGCATCTCAAGGCTTCTGCTTTCCATTGCATCTTATATGTATTTTTAATAGGAACAACTAGCAAAGTCACTCCCAAACTTGTATTATGATTATTAGGAATTTCTTCATTATCTTTAAACACTGACAAATCCAGCTCTCATTTCCTTATCGATCTGGAGTTCAGTCACTCCAAATCAATGCTTTCTAAGAACTGCCAAAGACTTTCTATTTTTCTTTTTGTATTCTTTGCTGGTTATTTTGTCTTGCCCAGAGAAGTTGTGAATGCTCCATCGCTGATGGTGTTCAAGGCCAGGTTGGACAGAGCCTTGGATGGCATGGTTTAGTGGGAGGTGTCCCTGCTCATGGTAGGGGGGTTGGAAGTAGATGATCTTAAGGTCCTTTCCAACCCTAAATAGTCTATTATTCTATGATTCTTTGACAAATAATCACAGAATCATAGATTGTCCTGATTGGTCATTTTTCGATGTCCAAATTATATTTCAGGCATTTTTCAGCCTGGTAAATCCCGTAATCCGTGACTATTGTTTCAC
This sequence comes from Forpus xanthops, assembly GCA_032466535.1. Taxonomy (NCBI): domain Eukaryota; kingdom Metazoa; phylum Chordata; class Aves; order Psittaciformes; family Psittacidae; genus Forpus; species Forpus xanthops. The sequence continues at coordinate 32,005 of JASSUY010006913.1, read as the reverse complement.
ATTAACCCTGAAAAGCATTATATGCTTGAATGAGTTCTCTGCCTATTTCATAGGAAAGCTTGCTGGAATCCATGGTGATCTCTAATGGCTGCAAAAACCTTGTACTGAGTGCAAGAATGGAGGCATTTCTGGGTTTTCTACCTTTCTGTTCATCTGCAGAGATTAACATCTTCATCACTGAAGACTTCTAGTGCTATTCTTTTTTACTCAAACTGATGATTCTGTAAGTAGGATGAATCCAATATGCCTTTTATTGTCAATTATCTTGTTCAACTCCTATTTGAATGCCCTGAAGGAAAGAATGAGATATCTAGGTCAGCAGCATGCAGGTATCCTCAGCTGCACATCTTCACTCCCAGTGCTGATTATCCAGAGGCTTGAGCACCTGATTGAAATTATTGTGTTCATAAAGGTCAACCAGCTAAAACTCACAGTGAGCAAAACAGTAGCAATAATCTCAGGAAATGAAAAATATTTGGCAGAACTAGCTACAGCATTTCCCACCATGGGGAGCTCTGCTCTGTCAGATAACTAGCTGTAGCTGTTTTCTCTGCAGATTTGCAGAAAGATGTTGGGTTTGATGGTGAGTGGCAGAAATGCTAGAGCTACATATCTCACAACTTTGTCACAGTGACTTCCCTATTGCTGGGAGTTCCAGCAACTTTCAACGCATTAACTGCAGCATAGTGTACTTGGAAAGGAGTTGAATCCACCCTGGAAAGAGTTGCTACGACAGTATTTGTGCCTGCAGCAAGCCTGGAGATCTCATTGCTGCGCTTGTTTTGCCAGATGGCTGATGTATGACAGCATGCTTTGAAGTCCCAGGTCTCCAGCTGGAGTAAAGAATCTTCAGTCAAGAAGTACCTGCTTTGTGTAACACAGCATGTAAGCTGTTAATAAGGGCTCTTAGCAAGAACTCTTTTCATTTATTAAAGTATAACTACAGGTGCATGCAGTGGCAATGAAAAGGAAGGCCAGGCAGAAACCACAGCTGGCATTTTAACATGGTGGCACACAGATGAAAAAATAACCCAGAAGTCAGAAAAGAGCACACTTGGTGAATCACCCTCATAGTTTGTGGCTAGTATAGAAAATGAGAATTATCATTACCATATACGAGGTTGAATTTCATGGGAAATCACGGGTGCTTTGAAATGATGAAACTGTGGAACTTGTTAGGTTTTGGCCAAAATCACTGAATCCTTCATTCAGGTTGCACTGTCTGAAGGACAATTTGACTGAGGAGGGAGATTAAACCCCAAATGGTCATCTTGCCATTCTGCAGCAAAAAATCGCAGCATATGAACCATCTGTTGAGCAAAAAAAATACACCTTTTTTTTTCTACCTTTGCTTTTTGCTCAAGAAGTTAAAAAAAAATAAGTCAAGCTCAGTGAAAATTCATTAGTGTTTTATAAGCACTGCAAAATATATCTGCAATTTCCTCGCTTAAAAAGAACTGTATCTTTTTGTTGCTACTTGGGACTCAGTTTTGAGATCACAAAAAACCCAAGTCCAATCTCTTGACTCAACAGAGAGCTGTTTGTTAAAAATAAGATTTGTAATCGTCTATAATGGATCACAGATCAGCAGTGGAGGGAGGTGAGGCACCAGAACATGTATCCCAGAGAAGCTGTGGCTACCCCATCCCTGGCAGTGTTCAAGACTAGGCTGGATGGGGCTTTGAGCAACCTGGTCTAGTAGAAGGTGTCCCTGTGCGTGGCAGGAGCTGGAACTAGATGAGTGTTAATGTTACCTGCAACCTAAACCATTCTATGATTCTGTGAATGTATGTTCCCATGATTTTTTAGAGAGAGCCACTATGTGCTCATTAAATGAGAAGATTCTTCTGTCCTTTTCTCAACCATCCTTTTCAGGACTTATCTGTCTAATTATCTATCTATCTAATTATCTATCTATTAGAGTCTTAAGACTCTAATGATCAACTTTTACTGGCACAAAACTTACAGGAAAACAAATGCATTGGTGGCAGTTTCAATTTATGTTTGCAGCCCTGGAAAAAGTTTGAAACAGCAATTTGAACTGTACAGGAAATCCACAGATGTGAGCTAAAAGTGACACTGCTTGGGATAGTGGTTTTGTACAGAAGCTTTGGGCAGACTGTAGAATTCATACTCAAGCTAACGAAAAAAAAGAGAAAAAATGCTTTGAAGAAGCAGCAAGAGTCAGATGATCATTACATTTAGAGAATAAAAAAAGGCATGAAGTTTTATATCTTAATGCAGAAACAAAAGAAAATGGTAAAGGAACCGAAGGTAGTGAGTTTTTTTTTTTTTTTTTAATGGTGGAAGCCATCCTTAGGCACTTTAAAGCATGTTCTTCATTAAAAACCAACTGTAAGCAAGATTTGAATCTAAAAAAGAGTAGGGAAAAGGCTACTTAGTGTCTGACCATGCACTTCCAAAAGAATTTACCTATACCAGACAGCTATCAGAAACACAAAGAAAGGCCTCCGAGTATAGCATCAAGACTGTGGCATATAAGCAAGTCAGGAAAAGTTTCCGGAAAATACAAAGGCTAAGAAATGTTCCAAACAAGCAGCAATGCATGTGATGTGGCTGTCCACATGAGAGGTGTTCATCGTCTGATGCGTATGTGGAAACTCCTAACAAGTCAAAATCTGCAAAAATGGAACTTCTTAAAGATGCCAGCAGAACTGAAGGTTTCAAGGGCTTCAGTGTGTGAGCAGGCCAGAATTTATCAGGCAGACCAGGAACTAGGGTGATTCACTAGCCTGTCCTTGATTGAAAGGCTTATAAAGAAATATTCCTAGCATAACTGTTTGAAGAGCCAGATTCAGAAGGATATTAGATATAGGAGTGACAAAAGATTTCATCCGAAAAAAATCTGGTTTTTTTAAAGGTTGAGAAATTTCAACAAAAGGGTGGATATTGCTAGAAACTAAGTTCAACTTTGCAAGAAAACTAGAACAATAACAAAAATATATTTAATAGTTATACAAAGAGCAAGGAAAGAAGAGGCTTCTCATTAAACATGTGCCAGTAATTACTAAGCATATGGCAGCTAATGTAGTTTTGACCTCTAAAGTAAATGAATAATTTGTCTCTGAGTTTGGTGGCAAGGATGATGGTGGCCATGAAGGCTGGTGTGGAGGAGTTAATGGAAGTAGATTCTTCCAGAGGTGAGGAGGAAAAGATGCGTAGAACTTGCTTTTCTTTCAAAGCTTTCACAAAGGTCATAGAAATGTTACAGTGCCAATAGCACCCTGTCTTCTGTACAGCAACTGAGTATTTTAAAACTCCTTCATACCAATGAATTCAGCTATGCAGGACACTGCTGGAGTCATTGTCTGCCGTCAGGCAGTTGCTTAGCAGGAGGTATCTGGTGCTTCTTATCCCAGTGCTCTCTCACACAAAAATGTGTATTTTTCAAAAACATCTTTTCTGCTGGCGTTCTCCCTGGAGAGGCCAGTGCCTGAGTGAACCTGGAACTTGGAGTCACTTATAATCAGTGGGAGAAACATTAAAAGAGGACTATTCTTATTTCTTGATTCTTTAAATGAACAGAATAGCAGAAGACCGTATAAAGGTATTAGCTAATTAGAATTGTGTATTTTAGGAGTTTCCTTTAGGCAAAAACATTCAAAGCTGGCTTAGAAGAAAGAATTTAAAATGTCTTAAAACAACTGTGCAAGAAAATACTGGAGAAATATTGAAAAGAATAGCAAGTACTGTGGAGTAATTTAAACAATTAATAGAAACAAGATGAAATAAACATAAGCAAAGCTAAGAAGAATTACAGCATAAAGCACGCCCATGAATGCTATGATTAATGTAAAGAGAGATTGCATATTCTATTATAAATGTTTAATGCTTTTATTTTTAACATTGTGGTTTATATTATGGACATAATGACCTTTCAGAAATGGCAGATAAATGACAATTTCAAGCTAAGAAGTTTTCAACTACTTAGGGAAAGTTTGAATGCCAAATTTTCCTATGATTTTTATTGCAGTATATTTACATTAAAAGCTACAGATATATAAACTAGAGCAAAGAACACTTTACTCAGAAATATAATTTGTTTGGAATTCCTATGGCTCTGCTATCTTACAGTGATACACATATATTTAAATGATCACAATAAATTGAAAAAAAAGAAATCTCAAAGCTAGCAGCTTAATGTATATAGAATTTCACGGAAAATTTAATGTTGATAGTTTTAAAACTTGATAGAAAAACCTTATGCAATCATTTGCAAGTGCCTATCTATTAATTTATTTTTTAAAAATCTTATCTATCCTTTATAGATACAGAGTAATAGTCTGTTTTGTGCATTTTTGACAGACATAAGTATCCTCTACTGATGAGTTTTGTATTTTTACACTGCTGCTGGTGAACGTGTTTCATAAGATGCATGTCTGCTTCCAAGACTGAGGCAAATAGGTGAAATGTTGATCTGATAATATATCAAATGCAATGATGTGTGATTCAAAATGTCTGTGTCTTCCAGATGCTGGAAAACTTTTTGCTAAAAGCAAATTAGCACTTTTGGGGAGGATGTAAACGCTATGGAAGTCAAAGCTTATTTTGAGAGACTTCTTGCATAACAATCTTTTTATTATATTTTTTTCTTAGCACCACGGAAATGTAAATTGGGCACTATCATGATTACAGATAGTGTGGAAGATCCAGGTTAAACTCAATGACCCCACTGAAGTCATTCAACTTCACCAAGATCTTCAGCTGGAGCCAATTAATGTGATCACTGAAATGGATTTTGCTATGGGCTAGGTGAGAAGCTGTGTTATGCTGCTGTTGCAGTGTGGTGATATGAGTTCAGGGCAAAGAAGTATTGGATTGAACAACCTAATGCAGGTGAAAACAAACTCTTTTATGTGTATGTGTGCTGCCTGCAGTTCAGTATGCTCTCCTAAATTGTATGTTTCCTCCTAGCAGTTGATCTTGAATTGGGAGAGATACTGTCACATGCTGGAACTCTCCTGCTATGCTGTGAAAGACATAATTTACTATTGATATGCCAGTTCATGGTGAAGAATAGAAGGCTACTCTGCTTTTGATCAGTTTGTTATGCTGCTGTGAGGCATTATATAAAGCCTCTTGAGCAGAGAAATTAAGCTAGGCAAAGCAGTGTATAAGACTGGTTTGCTGGGAGCACTGTGAGGTGGCCACATGGGGCCATACACCCAATTTATGATGATCTAATTCCAATTTGTGCTGCTACATAGCTTTTTATAACCTTACTTGCTTTATGCTGCATTATGTGCAGCACCACTTCTCTCAGACTGGCAGACTAGTGTGGAGGAGGATCTGGTATTCTCAGTGTTTTAAGTATTTTTTTATATTTGGAAATTGTGAAGTTTAAATTAGGATAAGAATCTAGTAGAGTATGAAAGAAATCAAAATGATAATTAAAGTAGATAAATTTGCCTACTATTCATCAGTCGTTTTGGTTTCCAAGTGTTTATAAGCCTCTGGCCAGAGTGGCTATCCTTAACTGAGGTTGATGTTCCCTAACTAACTGTTTCCATAGTAATGTCCTTCAGCCTCCCTTTAATGAGGATCTGTTAAGCAAATGCTGGCAGCGGCATGAAAAATGCATTTCTATGACATCGCACTTTCAGCAAGTGGGATTTGTGCCCGTTGTAGGAGAATGATATGGCAAATTTTCAATTAAAGTATGCTGTGATGTATGCCAAATGATGTAGCTGTGTTTTACTTCTTCACTGGCACCGGTCTTGATGAGGTCAAAATAATTAAGGACTCTGATATTTCCATGGTTATTGTTGTCCTCCTCATTCATGGTGGGCTATTAAAAATATTGTCAATGACAATAAGGCAAAATGATCCAGAAGCATGAATCTCACTGGTTTTCAGTAGGTTACCAGTCTGCGCTTTCTAGTGTGAAGGATGCAGACCTGCATGGACTATTCAGCATAAATAATGAGGAGCTAAGAGAAACACAGTTAGCCATCTCTGCCTCCCCCTATCCTGGGTAGGCATGGAAAGGGCTAAACATAGGTACATTTCTTGTTGCCAAAGAAAACCCACTACAGTTTGTAGACGAGGCTTTGTTTTCAATCAGTATACAGTACTGTCATTTCCACACTTTCTTTAATATGTTTTAAGCAATAGAGAAACTGGGTAACTGCTTTCCAAATGAGTTATGTTTGTCTAGTGCTCTTAAGGAAACAGTCTGCAAAGATTTAATGGGAGATGTGTAAAGAAGAGCCTGAGATCAGTTCCTTTGTTCACTGATCTGTGTATTTTTTGTGGGATTAATTTTCAGAGATTTACATGTTTCTATTTCACTTCTTCAATTAACCACACTGCTATGGCTTATTTTCTCCTGACTGGCTTAATGAAATTTTCATCTGGAGCTATTAGTCTGAAATTAGGGTACAGATAAGGTTATGGAGGCTAATTTGTTAATGCAACCTCCTTTCTCAAAACCCTCCTTAACACTCTCAGAGGACAGAGGATGTGCTGTTGGGTTATGCATCCCAGCTGTCATGATAATGAAGGTGGCATCAGAGCCGTTGACTAGACAGCAGCCAAATCTGTGACCTGGGTTTGTCCAGAAACTGAGGAATGCTCTGACATATGACTTGCTCCAGGCAGGAACTTGCTCCCAGCTCTAAGGACATTAAGAAAATTAGAATTCTTCTTTAATATAGTCTATTTTCTTATTCTGTGCAATATGAAGATGGCTGTAAGTGTCTTTTAGGTGAATGGAGCTAGGCATACATAAAAAGTCATAATCATAAGGCTTCTCAAGAAATTGCTACAGGACAAAATCTGCCAGCTCTGAGTTCAGGTCATTTCAGAGATACTCGTGGATGCCTGCTAACTTCAGTGAAGGTCTTTGTTGCATGGATGTTTTTTCGAGCCTGCCTGCTTAAGAAGGATGCTGATAAGAAAAGGTAAACACAAGTGTTCGGCTGAATAAAAGTAGTGCCTAAATGATTGTGTTGAGTGAGTACCTCCAAAATAAGATTTGTGCTTCCCATGACCTTATCCATATTATCAAATTTGCACTTTCCTAGCAAGATAATGCTTTGAAAACAGGAGTAAACAAGTCAGTCCTTGAACATAGATTTGTAGGGTGGTTTTGGTGTTTTTTTTTAGTCTTTCATGGGATTTGCAATTTTCTACAGAGTCATGTGATGGAAAATGTTAGCAGAGCTGCCCTCAGATGGTAATCTGCATTCACAACAAATTCAAGCAGTTTGAGAGGAAGCTGGAAAATGATGGTAAAAGCACCTTGAAATGATTACTGAGTAACTTCAATCCATTTTGTCCCTCCTAATGGCTTAGCCAGTGCACAGTGAGCTCAAGTGGGTCCCTGAATCAATAGTAAGAGTGTAGAGGTATTGAAGAGATAGAATAAAGCCTAAAGTCAGGTACCATCAGCCCAGGAATAGCTTGGGGCAGCAGGCCATCCTGAAGCCTGAAAAGGTGGAATGCAATACCTTAATGACACATTTACCCACAGACAGGGCACTCTTCACTTTCACATGTTATGCACACGAACCAGTCAATGCACTGTACTCAGAAAGGGCTCTAAGGAAAGAAAACTATAAGGAAAATTTGATGAAATCGCATGTTTTAAAATCTGAAGAACAGGCAATTGAGAAGAGTGGCAATAATAGTGTGAATTCACCTTTAAATGAAGCTCTGATGAAAATGGATGTATTGGAAAAACCTGAGCTACTTGTGATGGACATCCACAACCATGGAGAAAAAAAGATGAGTTGAATTGCCTGTGGTTTCCAAAAATTGTTCATGACTTGTGAACATACATAATGCCTCCTTTTTAAGGCTAAAGGAACAATATCTCTCTGCCACCCTTTTAGGTTTAGTGGTGAAGGTATCCAGACACAGGACAAATGAACTTCTGTAATGAACTGTAAGAGTGGCCCCTTAATGAAACTGAATAATAAAATGTCTGGTGCCAGCTTGAGCTTTTGTACTGTTGACTGTAACTGAAGGGTAAATCATAAAAATATTTGGTGTCTCACCAGTACTCAAAGATGCGGGTGAGCATTATCTTCATAAACACACTTGGGAAAGGGGAGTCACTGAATAATATCTCTGCTATTCCCAGAAGAAGCAGCACACCTGGCTTGAGCAGATAGAGCTCTCCTTGAAGCAAGTGGGAGCTGCTGTGATAGCCAGAACTGAATGTGGCCTCATGTGACAAATATCTGAGAATAGAATAAGAAACCCTTATTACCAGTCTCATGCTTTACCCACAAGAACGTCCTCTTTACCAGGAAAACATATTCCTTTTCATATAATCTGACAAATGTGTCTTATTCCAAAGAAAATATTTTTATGGTGTGGTTGGTTTGTTTTTCTTTCTTTAGGAGAGGAAAAAAAAAAACCAAACCAACAAAACACAGAAATGTGAAGAAATTCAATCAGTATTACCTAATCTTCCTCCCTTCATCTGGATGTTCTCAACTCATTGATATTGTACAGGCTGTGTTAAAACAAACATCAATCACGCCATGGCACTGTTACTGGCTCAGCCTCTCTTCAGTCAATGATAAGTTACCATTTTTTTATTTTTAAAGAATGCATTTCTTCCTAGTGTGAGAAACACCATCAGTCTTACTAATGCCAGTACAGGTGGGGACGCTCCACAGAGCTGTCCTCCCCTCTCCACATACCCCTGTATGTGTATAGACTGAATACTAAGAAGCATTTTCCTGTGCTAAGATCTTTCTCAGAGGACAATCAATAAATAAATAATAGCAGTTCTGATGAAGCAGGAAAAATCTAGCAAAGTGGGAAAGTGGGCAAACTGCAAGATTTAGTCCCAAGTCAGGAAATAAAAATCTCCACAAAGCCATGTTCTGCAGGAGGATAATAGCTTTTTGCTATAACACTAAGTGGCTGCTGCATAATAAGTGCTTTTGCTGCTAACCCACTGGAAAATGCTTTTTTCATTTCCTTTTGTGCCTGATTTCTCCTATTGTTCTGGTAAGTTTTGCCTGTGTAAATACTGCGTAGTTCTTTCTTCATTTACTTAAGAGCTGTATTATAACAGGTAAGAAGAATAAACAGTTTGCATGATTCAACTGAGACAAGTCTATATCTTTTATACAAATCAAAATGTATCTTAGATGTAGACAAATCTGAATGTTAGACTTGTGTGCTACAAGTTTGTGAAGAGGTACTAATTAATGAAGAAAACCCACTGGCAAAATATTGTAGTTTGAAGAATTTTCTGCATATATTATATAGGTGCATGTGTGAGGGAGATTGAGGGAAATTTATTTTTGCATTTTTAATACCTGTGCTCTTATAACTTGGAAAGTTCAATAATATCTGCTTTAATAAAATAGAAAACCTGAGAATCCTAACATTCCCCTCTCCTTCCCAATTACAGAGTGAGCCTCTGCTAAGTGGTCTGAAAAATAAGACGTGTGTTTGTGGACCTCTGTTTCTGTGGATGCTCCTCAGTCACTTGTTCCGCAGGTTCACAGTTGTACATGCAGCCGTATGGCTCCTGGCTGCTGGACGTGAGCTCTGTCTTGTAGCACTATAGAAAGAAGTTACAAAATATAGAGTGGGAGTTAAGCTGTTTGAGGCAACACTTGGCTATTATATGTGATGAGCTAAAGTCTAGTCATAGAGTACCTCAGGTGATGTCTCTTTCAGCTTATCCCATTCCGGTCCAGTCTAATTATTCCTCAGAGGCTTTCTCTGTACTTTGCTATGATGGGAGCAAATCACTATACTTTTAAAAGTTTTGCCATGTGGTTTTATTCCTGCTCTGCAGCACATGTCCAGCCTAGCAACGTTTTTTTTTTTCTCAAGAAGTGTTACCAGTTACATTTGGGTTCTAAACATACATCCATTGCAGCAGTCCTGCTCTAGAATTGGGTCCCACAGTCCCCAAATTAATGCAGTGTGTTCTCAGGTTTTCTTCTTTTGATCTGTTTTTTTCATCAGTATTTGTTGTAGCAGTCTTCCTTTGGTGGTCATTTTCTGAGTGCCTTAGAAATCACAAAAGATGAGAATCAGCATCCATCAGCTTTAACTGACGCATAGCGCTTCTCAGATATCTTTGAGAGAAAAAGGGTGTAAGTGCATCTAACTAACATAACACAAAATAATGGAAAAAGATTTCTTGCATCCAAGGCTATGTATTCTGCTTAAGATTCTGTTCTCACACATATCTTGCCATATCTAATCATTGTCCATGGAAATGGCAGTTATCATAACAAGCAAAAAGAGGGCTATAATCTGCGGTTGACCTTCAATGGAGATAATGATGTATTTTCTCCCAAAATCTGTGTGGGGCAGGGTTATTCATAGCTTCATGAAAATGCCCTGTTTAGAAACAGTGTGTTGTTTTAAGTGGGGGAAAAAAAAAAAGATAAAAAAGATTTCACATTTAATTATAGTTTAGAAATGGCACCCTCCTACCCTGCTCACAACGGGAGAGCTGTGTTTATGTGGAGATTTGACAGTCGAAGAGACTGAGTTCAGTTTCAAATATAAAATAAATACATGCAACTAAAAAACAGAAGCAACTTCATGTTTTTAAACATGAGGTCTAGAAGTGGCATGAACAGATAAGTATATGAATTGTGCAAAAACGTTGTAAGACTTCATATAATGCTATGCTATTTTGACCTAAAATCATGCCCTGAACCATGTAACACAAGTTTGATGTATTCAAAATTCCAACAGATCTTCATATAATTTGTTTTTATCGAGGTGTTTTTCTCATCATATAAAACTCACTGTCTGCCTTTCAACTTCTGATCAATATTATATATAACTGTACAATGATTCTGAAGGGCACAGCTTTGGTCAAACTATACCTATTGATCCATGATCAATGTTAAAATTAAGGCAGAGTTTATTTCAGGATCTTCACCCTCAAACTCTTCATGAATTAGTCCTGTTCAGCTCAGAGACTTTTTATTTCAAGCGAAGCATTTGTGTCAGCAATTAATATAGAAGTATGATTGCTGGGTGACTGATTTCATGGGCAAATCCGGTTGGAATATTTGTTTTCTTCAGTGTCCAATCTTAAGATTCAAATGTTTAAACGTATTTGTTAAGTTCTGTGTTAGTTTTAGTATTGAACAGGATACTTGGAGAATAGAAGTTGACTGTATGCAAATTTTCATAGCAAACAGATTTAAATGAACTCTGTATGGAAAGATCTATTCATGAAAATTCTTAGGAGCTTCCACGTTATTAATGCTTCATATTAAACTTGTGGTGTGTTCCAAAAATTTTGTTACTGCAAATGGATTAAGTATCTAATTGATAAAAGTCTGAGGATAGAGGAGAGGGGATTAGAAAACCTGGTTGGTTTGGGAGGTACACTTTGGATCCTAGGATAAACATAGTAGCTGAAAGCGACTGCAAAAATGATGAGCACTGGTATATCAGCCGAGACAAATTTAAGAAGCAGTTAAAATGTTGGCATTACCACCCAGTCTGTGTAAATACAGCAGGCTGTTCAGACCTCTGAGTTGCCACATCTGATATTTTACTGCGCTACGATTTATAGCTTTTCTAAAGTAGTGTAAACTAGGTATGAGATCTTAGCCCATCACTTCCTTTTAAAATATGGCCTCTTGCCTGAAAAATATGGAAGAATTCATTCAGGTTCATAGAAGCACACGTTTAAGTACTTTCTGAGCAGGGACAGATTTGTGAACCCCTGCGCTGGCCAGTGACTAATTAGACCTCTAATACACTGTGTTCAATAAAAGTAATACAGCCTTTCAGGCTCAAGAATCAAAGCTAAAACTTAATATATTTCAACCTATGCGCCTCTGTTTCCAAGGAATTCAAACATCCAAAAAACTTTTCCATCACCTTAGGATTACTGTCATTTCATTCAGACATCAGGCTAAAAATAAAACCTTTTAAATTCTGATGAAATATCATGCACAAGTTTACACAAACACACTGCCATGACTATCCTGGAACTTGTTTCCTGCTCCAAGGTTTACCTGAGAACTTCTTTTGTCAAATAAAAAGTTGTGGTGTTTTTTCTTCTTTTTTTGTCAGGATGCAGTTCACAGGCAAATACAGCATTTTAAAAAGATTTTGTTCAGACTTCAGTATAAACTCAGAAAGGAAAAAGGACAACCCAGGGCAGATGGGAAACGATCCACCAAAATAATCATGTGGTACCTTTTCATACAATGGAAAATTAAGGGTTCAGGTTTCTGAGGCAAAGAAACAAATACATTTATGCAGTTTCTCAAGCTGCTGTAAATAGATTCAGCTTCACTGACCTCAGCAGCACAGAGCCTGTATTTAATTTTGTTACTCACATAGTATGACCATGAAAACCTAATACAGTCCAGAGGTAGAAGAGAGGTAGTAAAGGAGGGATCCCTTTCTCAACTGCAGGTTGTAAGAGGTCATAAAGGCAAAGACTAGGCAGAGGGGAAAAGAGCAGAAGTACCAAATGCTTTCTGCTGACATAATGCAATGCATCTTAGAGGTCAAGTGCTGGCACTGTGGGTGGGAACTGTGGAAGCACTGTCCAGAATAAGCATGAAAGCACAGGGCTGTAATACTTCCAGCAGCAAAATCCCATATGAACTTTCCCCCTTTAGATACCACTTTTAGTTTTACCATGTTTCAGGCCCCCGAGGCTGTACCTCTGCACATGCAGAGCCCAGGCTTTCCCTGTACATGTCCGGAGCTGCCCCAGTCTTGACAGGAAGAAGCAGCCCTGAGCAAGTATCTCCTGAGTTTTTGCTGTGTTGTGGATCAGTTTGAGCAGGGTGGGTGGATTGAAAGTTTTATTCCTGTCCCACAAGCTAATATGCAGATGATATGCAGGCTGCTCTTCTGAGGGCAGTGGGTTTGAGCACTTCAGGCCATGAAGGTAAATTAATTCCATTCTTTTATCTCTATATACTGGGGGGAGAGGGAGAGGTAATGGGGGAAGCCAATAAGAAATAAAAAAAATCAGCGTGATGAGCAGTTATTTCTTAAAGGCAGTTACAAGGAGAGCTGTTTGTCTCTTTGAAGGAGTTACACATCTCAGCTTTCTCAAGGGCTCCTTGTAGGTTGGGCAGCAGCAGTGGGCAGAGGTGGCTACCGGCAACTCTGTGCCAGCAGCAGGCTTCAGACCACCCCTGCCCTCAGCGCTCCCTAATAAGTAGTTTTCATCAGCTGCTGCTGAGTGTACTGATTTTAGGCAGGTTCAAACTTAGCATGCTGGCTGTTTTGGATTTCTTTCAGAAGTACCTGGCTCTCTTCTGAAGACGTATCATGGTGAAGATTTCACTCTCAGACCTATGCTGGCAGACAGTGCTTTTTCTGGGGCTAGTCTTTATGTGCCCATGGGAAAGGGACAGGGGTCAAACTTGGTACTTCCTTTAAAAAAATATTCATTAAAAAAAATTTTTAAAATATTTTAAAATAAACAGCAGAAGAGTGAATTTGTGGTCTGCTCCTGTTTTATTCTGCAAGAATTCATGAATATTTTTAAAAGAGATATATTATAAAAGGAATATATTTAAAAAATATTTTAAAATAAAATATTTTTAAAATATTTTAATTTTTAACTTTTTTTAAAAACCTTTTAAAATATTTTTATTTTTTAAATTATTTAAAAAATATTTTAAAATAAAATATTTTTAAAATATTTTAATTTTTAACTTTTTTTTAAAAACCTTTTAAATTTTTAAAATATTTTTATTTTTTTAAATTATTTAAAAAATATTTTCAAATAAAATATTTTTAAAATATTTTAATTTTTAACTTTTTTTAAAAACCTTTTAAATTTTTAAAATATTTTTATTTTTTTAAATTATTTAAAAAATATTTTTAAAATATATTCCTTTTATAATATATCTCTTTTAAAAATATTCATGAATTCTTGCAGAATAAAACAGGAGCAGACCACAAATTCACTCTTCTGCTGTAAATACATCTCCCATGAAAATAATCACAAAATGCTTTATACTCTTATACGTGCAACATACATGCAAGGTCTAAGTCTTTTGTCCCCAAAATTGCCAAAAATCAATCCTACCAGAAGAGGTTGTTGTGTGAAACTTTCATCATATTCTAAAGTTCAGGTATATTTTTTCCCGTGTCTGAAGATCCTTTTGCCTGAACGAGTAGCACAGATTAATTAATTCATGAAAGAAAGCCACATTTTTGTCACTTTATCATTTACAAAGAGCAATTTTATACAGTTTATAAGCTGTATTCTAACTGATACAAAGCCTTCTCAGTTTTGCTGGTTTTAGCTTAGGCTCACTGATGTATGCTTGCCAAAGGTTTTGCCCTAAAATATTTGCTGCCGCATGGAGTGACACATGTTCTAAAGTTTGATGAGGGGAAAAGCGCTCTGTTTCTGCTGGAAATGTAATGAAAATTAAATTATTTAAAAAAATACAATAATCTTTCCTTAGCTGAAATTTCGTGATTTTCAGATGCCATTGTAAATGTGTTCTTTCTCCTGCAAACACAGTGTTTCCCTAAGTTAAAGGGGCAACGTATCTCATTACTGTACAATCTAATGTTGTTTAAGCAGCCCTTTTAGTTAGTTCTTTACAAATCTTCAGGAAGTAATTTTAAACTATCTATCAGTGTTTTGATCTTTATAGTTTTGTGTTGAGCTTCAACAAATTTCACCTCCCCGGGTGTAATGTCAGGATTGTTACTAAAATCTGTGGGTCTGTAATCTTGCTGGAAGAAAGAAGGCAGAGATTTTAATTCGTCACTGTGAAAGCTAAGAAGTGAGTCAGTCTTACAAGAGCTGCTAAATAACAAAGGAAAGAATAACAACAAACTTAGTTTAGAGCCTTATAAGGTACTACTTTCTTATCAATGCAGCTAGCTCATTTTCTTCATAGAAAGACTAGAAACATAGAATCACAAAATGGTTTGAATTGGAAGGGACCTTTAAAGATCATTTAATTCCAGCCAGCCATGAGCAAGGACATCTTTCAGGTTGCTCAAAGCCCCGTCCAACCTGACTTTGAAGGTTTCCAGGGATGGAACATCTGCAACTTCTCTGAGCAATCTTTTCCAGTGTCTCACCACCCTCATCATAAACAGTGTCTTCCTTATGTTCAATATAAACCTACCCTCTTTCAGAATAAAAATGTTACTCCTTGTCCTGTTGCTACAGGCCTTGGTAAAAAGTCTTCATCTTTCTTATAAGCCACCTTTAAGTATTGAAAGGCCACAACATGGTTTCCCCAAAGCCTTCTCTTCTTCAGGCTGAGCAACCCGAACTCTCAGCCTTTCTTCATTAGAGAAAGTCCTCTGATTATTTTCATGGCCCTATTCTGGACCTCATCTAACAGGTCCATGGCTTTCTTGTGCTGGGGACCCCAGAACTGGATGCAGTACTCCAGATGGGATCTCATGAGAGCATAGAAGAGAGGAAGAGCCGCCTCCTTTGACCTGCTCATCATGCTTCTTTCTATGCAGCCCAAGATAAAATAAAATATTTCCCAGGCCGTAAAAGCTCGTAAACACAGTGGGATATTCTGAACTTTCCTGGCTGTTATATGAGCAGGGAGATTCTCTTTCAACTGAGAAAGCCATTCAGTGTTTTTATTACCATCTTTAAATATTGACAATGCTCTTTAGCTTGAAAAGCGCAGGTGTTTAGTGCATGACAATAGCAAAAACGCAGCTCAGATGTATATGAAATAGCATGGTTACGACAGCTTCATCATTTGTGCCAACCACACCATTGAGCAGGCTTGGGCTTTTCCGGGCCATCCTCTCCACCCAATGGGTCCTGCAAGGACAGTGCTTTGTGGGGTTGATCACCTAGAAACAGGTTGATCATGATCCTCACTCTGAGTTACTCAACCATGTAGGGCACTAGGAGTAAAACAAATAGGAGTTGCAGACTGCTGGAGCTGCTAGGAGCTCTGCCAGGGCTGAAATGCTCTAGAAGCATAAGGGATTGCTGGAGGAGGGCTAAAAAGTAATTCAGCGTATGT
Organism: Forpus xanthops; assembly: GCA_032466535.1. Lineage (NCBI taxonomy): Eukaryota > Metazoa > Chordata > Aves > Psittaciformes > Psittacidae > Forpus > Forpus xanthops. The sequence goes on along the minus strand of JASSUY010006913.1, from coordinate 16,034 downwards.
GCCAGCAGCACCTGCCAGCACAGGAGAAGCTATACAGAAGATAGCCTTGTTTCAACAATAGTTGTTTCTGCAGCATTAAGTATACTGAAAAGGTTTCAGTTCAGTCACACAGAGGAGGCTAACATAAAACTTTAGTAATGAAATGTTAAACATCTGTATCAGCAGAGCAGCACCGAGATCCCCCAACTACTTTTAAACAAACTTTGATATTGGCAGCAATATGACCATAGCCGCCCTGAGCTCGGCTTAGGCTGATTTACCCTTCGCGGGGGAGTATTTGGAAAGGATTATACTGTACTCAGCTTCTATAACAGAAAAAAAAAGTCATGAATACTGCAAACCACAGGAAAACCAAACCAGGTATGACTATTGTACTCCAAGAATACCAAAGTTGAAGAGAAAAACTTGCAGTTGTTTGTAGTGAAAAAGGTTAAAATTAGATGAACGTATGCCTTATAAAAGACCAGATCAAAATGAATTCCACAAACAAAGTTACGTAGTTATTTATGGGGTGGGTATGGATCCCTAGCATTAATAATATACCCCTAACTGCTCCTGAGGTAGCTATGAACAATTGCCTCCAGCCAGGTCCATCCCCTGCTCTTGCTTGGTAAGCTGCACAAGACGCATTCATAAACCTGTTGGTGAAGTGTCTGCCCTCTCAAACACCAGTTCTGTCGCCAGCCATGCAATAATTAATTCTCTGAATGTGGGCAGTAACCAGTAACAAAGACTGCTTTCCTACATGTTTGCCTGTCGGTTGGCTAGTTTTAATGAAATTTTCTGTTATCTTTGTATATCTCTAACCTGCTTCTGAAACGCATTTTGGCAATGATATGTGTATCGTGCATTGCATATACACATATTTTACTACAGAAATCAGCTGGCAATACCTGTTGAGGACAGCTTGCAAATGCTCAGGCCCCGTCTCTCTTGTCAAACCTGTATCCACTTGCCAGGTTTGTTTGACATCAGACAGAGGAGGTAAAGTGCACTGTGGCTGGCACAGATATTCAGACTGTGATGTTGCAAGTTTTACTTCCACTGGAAACATGCCTAAGGAATTAAAGAGACACTCTGAAGGTCGAGAATTAATCTTTGAACAATGCGCTTGGTGAGCCAGGACTCACTCAAGCTTGTGAAGTGCGGTAGTGGTTTGATTTTGTGGGCCAAGGAATCAAAACTATCATGTGAAAGAGGACACAGACTGAGGGGAACTTGAGTGTTGCGTATAAATTCACTGCTGGAAACTGGAGAGTCACTAGAGACTTTCATCAGCCAAGGTGAAACAAAAAGCTCACTGTGAACTGGGGCTCCAGAGGCTGCTACCACTTTGCAAAAATTATCCTGGGAAACAATGGTTGCTTAGCAAAAGTGAGCAGCCTTGGGCTGGAAGGGTTGTCACCCAGATAGATGCATTTTACGCAGAAATATGCAACTCCTCCTCCAAAACCCTGAAAGATGAAACCCTGTTCATCATTTTCCTCAAGCCGTTTGTCAAGCAGACAATAGCTTCAGCAAGTTTCAAGGGCAGAGCTCCTGGTCCAGCAGGAAATGAGGACAAGCAGCGTCCCTGCCACTTGGCAGCAGGGCTGCAATGGAGAGGCAGGGTTCCTGCTGGCCTCTGGTGGGGTGGCTGCACTTACAGCAGCGTATGGGATGCAGGATGACTGGGAGGTGGAGTGTGACACATACCGTATGTACTTGAAATGCTGCACTGGGTCATTGGTTGTTGGTGAAGTTGTTTTGCTCCTCTGGGGAGAGGAGTTACTGAGAAACTCAGCCTTCATGAGCCCTGGGGAGAGCTAGCCAGGAGGAGCTACACCAGTGCTCAGGGCTCCAGTGGCAGTATTGACTGAGGAGGGGTGACACTGATGCTGGGTGAAATGTACCGCTGCCAGCCTCCTCGACGGCCCACAGAGCAGCTCTGGGGAAGTTCCTTCCTGTATGTGCTCCAAAAAGACCATTGATACATTTGGGGTTGGACTAGGTGACCTTGGCAGGTCTCTTCCAGCACCAAAAGTTCTATGGTTTGACCTAGGACATCATGCCTAGAAACTCAATAGAGTAGGGAAATGGCACCGAAACCTCACTTGCCTTCTCCCATGAGGGCCATAACCCCATGGGAACATCATGCTCGTTCATGTTCTTCACAGCTGTTACAAAACTGCGGCTTGTTCCTGTAGGAGCTTCAAAGGGCAGGATGGAGTGCACTTTCACCCACAGCAGCCCCAACCTTGTGGCAAGGGCGTTGGTTTTGATCTCCTCTGGCACAGGAGGGTGTAAACTCCAGCTTTCCCACATCTAGGGTAAAAGCCCTGACCACGGAGCTCTCGAACGTGGCAGGGCAGAGCAGCAACTGCTGCCACTGCACTTTGAAGAGCAGCAGCAATCTGTGTTTTGGGAGCATTCACTGTCTTTACCCCCTAGACGAGGTGGGTGCAGGTGCAGAAAAGCTGAGCTCATTGGAACCGACAATGCTGGAATGTGAGCTAACTCCGGTGTCATGACATGAGAGGCATTTCTGGACATGCCCACAGCAGAATTTCAGGAGTCTGGGGAATTTTAATGTGAAAAGCTGGCACCTACGGAGCTTAAGCACCTCCAGGGTGTGGCAACAAATGAGAAGGAATTTAGAATACTGCAGTTTGGGATGTAGGTGCTTAATCCCATTGGAAATGCCTACTTTCCTTCTGTCAGGATGGACACAGATCCCTAAATTTGCCAGCTCCAGCAGTGTAACTGTTCCTTGCTAAGAACAATTTTTCTCCAATTTAAGGAGCATTACGCCTGGCAGAAGAATGAAAATTCTCAGCAAAGATTATGCTACAATGTTCTGACTCTATAAGATTTATGGGGCCATGGGAAACCAGTTTGGATGAATCAGAAATAATAGCGTGTAATGTACTAATTTAATTGCAGAATGGGAGTGTGTTTAGCTTTATCCATTAATTCAGAAGACTCTCCCTGTGAGCATTTGGGAAGAGTAATTTAGTAAATTCAAGCATGAGTCAAGGCAACTAAAAATAGAGAAAAAAACTCCTGAATGGCTAAAAATGAAATGGAAAAAAGAGGATGAAATGAAACCTGGTATCACAATGTAACAGTCCTTTTCACATGAAGGATGTTTCCATAAAACAGGTGCATAGCTGTTAATTTATTACTGAAGAAGAATCCTTTCTACTTTTATAAAGATTCCATGTGTCATTCTAAGTCTGGGAATAAATTATGTCCTCAGTAGTATGTGCAACGTGGTTATTAATGTTGAGAACGCAGTGCTAAAGTCAGCTGTCTTTGATATTAACTTCACATCTCCAAGACTCGACAGTGCTGTGACAGCAGAAGTTGACCTAACGCCTAAAGTCCAAACAACAAAATGGAAAAACACCACCACCAACCAACCTGTCAAGTACTAGTATTTCAAAGGTTTCATGTTTTGCACTGGGGGCTGATTTTATCACACTGACCTTGGCTTGTGCTGGTATCCCTCTGTGGCATCGAAGAAGTTTTTGGGTAGTAAATAGCAGCAGTATCAGGCCCTAACTGGCACAGTTCCTGAGGATGAGAAAAACCCCATCCTTTTCATGTCAAAACTCTTAAATTTACGGAAGCAGAGAGCTCCCGGGGCAATGGAGATGAATGAGAAGGTTATTTGCAACTAGAAGCTGAGAGCTGTGCTGGAACCAGCTGAGCCTGATTTGCTAGAACTGGGTCTTAAAGACTTCTCCTAAGAAGCTCTTATTCCCACTGCTGCAGCAGCTCTTCCTGCCTTGTCTACTCAGACCTAGACTGGGAGGTCCCTACAGCTTGACTTTGCAAATGTGGCAATACTGCTACCATAGTGTCCAGGGTTGCACAGAACAGCTGCAGATTTTAAGAGGATGATGTTATGTAAAATATTTTATGAGTTAAATAAGAGATTCAAAAAGGCAAGTAACTGGAAAGTAAACCCCAAATCCGCCAGAGCCAGGACTAGAACATAAATCTCTGCTGCCAACTCAAATACTGATATTTTGGATGACTCTGCCTGTCATTCCTCATCTGTTTGTTCCACCAGAAGGATGCACTTAGCATGTGATTTGCCCAACAAATATGGTTATATTTCCTCCCTTTCATATTTCCCTTTCCAAAACCAAACTTGCAATTATAACTGGCTGGGAACTTTTGACAATGTGTTTTTCCACAAAAAAAAAAAGAAAAAAAAAAAAAAGTTTACTGGGTTCATAGTGAGAGATTTATTGTCAAAATGAAAGTGAATCCACAGTGTAATATGTATTACTTACCTAGAAAGTAAGGCACCTGGAATCAAGCCCATAGCCTATGTGAGGGACAGCAAGGACTTTAATCCTTTTTTCTTGAATACTCAATGAAAGCACGTTGTACTCAGTGTTTTCTTTTGTCTTTCTTATGTTAAAGAAAAAGCGAAAAAAAGGAAAAAAAGATAAACTGTTGTCCAAGTTTAGATTACTTGAGCAGCACTGTGTATTTTTGAACATCTGTACTATTCCAGTTTAGAATCTACAAGTGGGAACTTTCTCAAATACATGGATTTTGGAAACTTTACCATGTAATTGTTCTGAATAATTCCTGGCCTGAAGATTAGTTGCAATTAGTGTGTTGTGACTGTCATGTATTTAAAAAGAGAAGTTTGAGTTGTTTTGATTATATGAGGTGGGAGAAATAGGTCATACATGCACTTCAATTCTGACTGGCTGGGGTCTGTGCTTAGGTCCAGGTTTCTGTTTTGGAACTCGCATTCTGCACACTGTTAATGACTACAGCCTGTACCTCAGCTTTTCTGTTTGAAAATATCTGACAGTAAAATCATTTGCTTGAACAGAAGAGGGTGCAAGCAGGGATATATTTTCTAAACATTTGGCCTGATTACTTTTGCAAATTCTTTTTGCAGTGATTTCCCAGACTGTTTAACATCCAGATAAAGCTCCTTGAGCTTCTGGATGGGAACTCAGTGTAAGGAGACATTAAGGAAGCAAATGCAGATGTAGAAATAGATTTAAAGCAATGCAAATTAGATGTAAGCCAGTTTATCCAGATCCTTTGCCTGCCCAGCAGATATCACATGGAATTTGGTATTCTGGTTTTCCACCCCTCACTCCCGACTCCATGTTATTCTATGTAGACTTTAGGCATGCTACGCTGCTGAGAGCCTAAAGAAAACCTGAAGGTACTCAAGTCTCTCTTTGGGACCAGGCAGGTGCCTCTCCTAGAGAAGTACTTATGTCACTACAAAAGGGCAGACATGATCAAACTCCACTCACTTTTATTGCAGACCTGATGCAGGGAACCTGCTTCAGCTGTGCTACAGTACTCAAGCTGAAGTAATCTGGCACCCTGAAGGAGAAGAGTTGGGTTAGTTTGAGTCCTAAGCACTTTTATCAAACTGACTGCCTGCTCCAATGTTGTTTATACCACATTCCACTTTGGGTGGTGCAGTCCCCCATCCTTTTTAGCTTGTCTTTCCTCAAAAAAGCTTTGCAAAAGAGAGAGTCTCAACAGTCTGAGAATGAGATACACATGATACACCTGTATCATGTATGGAAGCTGTGAACATGTTTAGTGCAGCCTCAGTTCTCATGCAGCTCATTTTCAGCTCTGTGAGTCTTAGTAGCTCAGATTCAGCATGGTTTTTACCTGTGTTCACACATGGAGCAATACAAATTGCTGTATCCTTGGAGAATGACAAAACTAAATTATGCCTCTGAATATATGAAATTAAAATGCTCTCATTGTGTAATCAGATTTTTTTTGTCCAGCTCATTTTTTGAAAAGACAGATTTTTAAAGTAATAGAAATAATATGTAATAAAGTCTCTGAATCTTCATCTGTCCAAAGCTGGATAAGGCTTTAACAAATGAAACAGATAGTTCCACTAGCACTGCTGATGAGATGCTTCAATGAATAAAAAATATAGCAAGGGATTACAAAATCATGCTATAAAAGTGATATTCTACACCTGAATTCTTTTCTTTCCCTACCTAATGCAAGAAATACAAGTTCTAAGAGTGTTCATGTATATTTTCCCCAGAAGTTATGTATTTGTGTTCGTCTGAAGCTAATCTCTTTGCTGTAACAAGGTTGACTGTACATTGACTAGCAAAGCTAAAATCCTTACCTACTCCAAAACACTGGAAAATACAATTGTTAATTGTCCTGAAACAAGCTTGGACTGGCTGAGGCAACACACGTAAACCATAATTTTAAAACCTAATATCTCTTGAATTTACCAGATGCCTTAATTTCTACTTTTCATTGAAGGTGCCAGGGCCTCTTCTGGGCTGAAGAAACAATAGAGATACAAGGAAACCTAGTCACAGAAGTTACTTGTCAAGGCTAGTTCTTGCTCATAAAATGCATTTTTCAGAGTTTATATAATCTCTAATTTATTAAGGGATCAGATTTTTGCATTATGGACATTTATGAGGACATTTATGCTGGCTAAAACCAAAATGTTAGGTTTAGGATTTCAAAGCACTTTTTCCATGGACATGCCAGCTGGTGACCAGAAGTATTCCTCTGGAATTTTGCGACAGTAACAAAACTGTATTTAAATAATTTTTAGTTCAGTTTACTTAATGCATGTTATTCTGGTTAGTTATAGTCATCAGGCGTAGATTTAGATGGTTCAGCAAACTGTTGAGAATGCATAAATGTTTTTAATTCTATCATAAACTAATCAAAGGTATAGCACCTAGAAAAGTAGTTTAATTTCAGCTTACTTATACTGCTGCTGCCACTACTTATCCTAATAACATTTTGTATAAAACACCAATTATTGAACACAAAACATATTAGACACAAAGATGTCTACTGGATAGCCAGAAATTGTTTCATAATTTTGATTCATTTGCAGATTTTCTTGATTTGCTGAACATTTACAAATGAAGAATTCTCTATCTTAAAATGATACCCTATACTTGGCCCCACAGCAATCCAAATTTTTTGGGAGATCAACTAGTCACTATATTCATGTGACTGTTTTCTTGGAATGACCTTTAAAATTTGCACAAAATATCAATCTATATATTAATTTAAAGCTTTAGAACTGCATACTATGTTTTTCAATCATCAGTGGTAAAAAAGACAACGAAAAACTCTGTACTTCATAGTGATCCCAAGCATCACAATATATTAGAGCTCAGAGAAGATCACATTCTCTTCTAAAACTCTAAGAATGAGTAATAGTGAGTCTGGGGGAAGACTGATAGAAGGCTGAACATCCTAACAACTGGATTGTCCAGGAGCAGGAAAAATCCTTGGGCTAACAATGAAGGAACTCTCTAGATAATGGCAGATTCTTCGGGTTATCTTTGGGCTGTAGCACTACTTGGAATTCTACTAATAAGCTTTATGGTAACTCCTTGTTGCTGGTCTACATTTCCCATTGCTCCCATTCCCTAGTTGTAAGAGGAGCAAGCAGGCAGAAGTACTAGCAAAGAAAGTATCATAAAGAGAAAGATTTCTTTTGCAGAAACCATCATTTGTGGAAGGCAATATGGTTCACCTTTTAAGCAGAGAAGTGAATACACAAAGTAAATGGTCCCTGTCTCATCAGCCCTCTGCACTAACTGGAAGACTTAAATTTACAGCGAATGGGGAAAAAAATACAAGACATGCACTTAATGGAATGTCAGACTGTCAAAACAGCCTTAATCAAGGCACTGAGGAGCATGAAAGAATGTCTTTAATTATCTGTCTATGCTAGGATCCAGTGTAATAAACAAGAAAAATGAGAACTGCTCATTTTATGGGCTTAATTTGAATTAGTTGGTATTAATGAAATTTGGAGAGATGTTCATGACTTGAAAGTTAATATCATAGTTATAGAACTTAACACAGAAAGGGGCTGGCTGAGTAAATGGAGAATGTGAATGCATTCCATCAAAATGAAGTTATTTATTTCTGGCTCAGCAATAACTTGGAAATAAATTATATTGAGTCTTTACAGATTAATGTTATAATGAAGAAAGCACAATGGCTGCTACTGACAACCAAACCAAACTAGTAAGCAGGATGATCATCTCCCTAAGCACTGGGGGGGGGGCGGGAGGGAAGAGGAAGGGGGGGGGAAAGGGAAACAACCCTGCTATGCTGTCGGCACCTTGTCATCCTTGAAACCTCATAAGGTTTTAGAAGAAAATGTCTCATCTCAAAAATTACCAAATAAAATAGAAATTCCCTGTTAGATTCAATGTACTGGTAACATGATTAATAATGCTGCACTTGTATATATAATTTTAGGTGTCTATTAAGCAAGTTTTCCTTTCCCATCATGACTCAATGCCAGCAAATCCAATAGAAAATTCTAATTAAATTCATTGAGCTTTAATTGTGCTTCATATACTTATACTCTCAATTTCTGGCTAATATATTATTACTCATCATATATAGCTAGCTCTGGCAGTTAGTCTTACTTGTATGAGTAGTTCTATGTGGGTCCTTTATAGCAAGGAGGTTTGAAAGTCACTAATAGCTGGACAAGGGACACTGGTTACTGAATTCCTGTCTCCGTTTTCAGCATTGGACTGACTAGTATGTTTATATGATGCAGAAGTACAACCACAGGATGACTGATTCATACTTACAGCACTGCATGTTCCTATATTATTTTGTGTAATAATATATAATTTACTTTACAAAGACTTTTCTCATTCTATTTTATCAGTGGTTCACAGACAATTTTAGGAGCAACTAGGACATCAGGACTAGTAATCTTTCTAAGCCCCTGCTTAGAATATTTTCCTGTCCATGTTAATTATAAATTGAGTTTATCACACTAAAGATTATTTATTTGCTTCTTTTGTTTATCTGCTTTGCTTATCTGTAATACCACAGTGGGAATGGCATCTACAATGGCAAGAAAATGACCTGTGGGTTATAGTCAAACAAAAGGATGGCATGCACACTGATAAAAGGACAGATAAAAAAAAAAAAAAAACCAAAATGTTTGCAGTACAAATCAGATTTTTCTTCTATCTTTTGACTTTGCATTGTTCGATGTAAGATTCAAATTGCTACCAGCAATCCTTTTGCTTCCATTCCTCCATCAAAAAGAAATATAATGCTTAATACCTTTCTTTTCTGCTTATTGTCCAAGGTCTGAGAAGAATTTTTATTTCCCCCTAAGGGAAACTGGATTTCGGTATCCTAAAACCTTACCTCAGCTTAATTTGATTGGATTTTTTAAAATGCGGATTTCTTATTCTTCCTTTTGTACTTATCATTAATTCATGCTATTTCTGTTGATTTTGGGGGGGGAGAAGAAAAGAAAATAATGCAAGAGTTAGCAAGGGGAAATGTACTTAATATGAAGGAATGAATAAAGCAGTCTGCAAAGGGCAGGGATGAACATGTCTAATAGTGGCACAGTTTTAAGACTTCAGTCCTGGTGCAGCACTGCAATGTAATCCCAGAAAATCTTAAATATCTTAACAAAAAATTTAAGCTTCAGTGTGACTGGCAGGTATTATCTTTCAGATTTTATCCAACCAACTCACCAGTTTAGGGGACCAAGAGTGAACTGTAAATAGAACTTCAGTTCCCAAACTGTAATGCAGGAGAGAGATGCAAACAAGCTAGCTCTAATCCATCTGTGTCAACATGCAGTTAAGCGTGGAAATCTTATCACAGGGTGTTTCAGATGCTGAAAGTTTACATGATCTCAAAAGGCAACTGGACAAATTCATGTAAGAAAAATCCACTGAGAATTGTTGTATGTAAGACAACTGGTTCAAAAAGTCAGTGAGGCACAAATGATTGAATGCTGGATGAATATTCTTTAGTAGCATCACTTACACCCTTCTGTGTAGGCATCCTCTTTTTGACTTTCTTGAGAATAGGACTCTGACGTGGATGGGCCTGTGATGTGACCCAGTCAGACCATTCCCTTATTCTTAGGCATCAAAATATCTGCCATAGCACATGCACATATCTTTTCTGATGGAAGCACCACTGAACATGCGTCTCTGAAAGTATATGTGACCAGAAGTGTGGCTGCTCGCCTGAAATGATTAGGTGATTATTTTCTACTTAGCTCCATTTGAGGATTATTGACAAAATATTCTTAATTCTCTGTTCAGAGAGCATGTAATGCTTCTGGATGGGTTTGAGTTCACTACTTGTAGGCACCTTCCCTGAAAAAAACTAGCTGATTCCTGCTTCTTGTACAATAGCCTAAAGATCAGAGCACATCCAAGGACTGTGGCAGCTGGATTTTGGTTGAGCCCCACCAGGCTGGACAACATAGTTTTCAGCCTCTCGGGAAGCATGCTATTTGAGAGCGGAAGGTCCCTGTTGTGTATGGAAAAAAAGGTACTGCTTTCCTTCGAGTTGAAAGCTGTAATCCCAGGAGCACAGACACAGGCAGGCAGGGAGACCTGCCAGGAGTGTGGCTCTCTTGTAAAGCGCTTAGAATACCTGGGCAAAATTCAAGGGTGTGAATTTGCCCCCAGACCACTGGGGACACGTGCTTCATGACAAGCAAGAGAGTAAATATAACAAAACGTCTAGAAAGCAGACTCGTGTACTACGGCCTTAGGGGTAAACGGACAGTCTCTTAATGTCTTTGGTATATTTCCCCACATTTAGCTCAAGGAAAAGCAGAAATGGAAACCAAATCCTTCTTGGCTGAATACTTTGTATATGAAGATAATAATTTCCTCTGTAGAGCATATGTTTTGAAAGACTTCTCACATTGCTGCTTCAAGGAATGGTCTTTTTTACCCTGGGGTTGGTACCGTGTAAGTGGACGCAACTGGAGGGAAGGGAAGAGGACAGCTAAAAATGACATGGCAATTTACATTTCCCTGGGGAAGACAAACAAGAGTTAACCACAGCAAATGGAAGATTAAACTCTGAACAATGTTTGCTTAAACTTAATTTCTAGCTGCAACAGCTTGATTTACAAGCAAACTGTTGCCAAATTAGAAGTTTGTATCAAATGGCCTCAATGCGATCACAGTTTAGCTCTTGCTTGTATTTTAACATATTCATGTTTGTAATAATTACTATGCTTATTTTTTATGGCTAATCACGGCTGCTTTGAAATGTAAGTAAATCTTTTTATATTTGATTTCTGCTGTGAGCAACTATTTTTTCAACCACAACTTTCACAAGCCTTTGCTGCACTCATTAACTGTGGAGATGCTAGGGCAAAATACTACAAACCCAGACAGGTCTAAGCCTTCTCTTGCCTGAATTTCAAACAGCTAAAAAAGTCTTTTAAACAAAAAGCCTGCCTCAACATCATTTCATTCCTGTCAGTTTGCACTGAGAAGAGGTTCAACATTGTTTTGAATAGGCGTTAGTTTACAGTGGTTTGTTCCTCTCTTTTAAGTTCTAACATTCACGTATGTGTCGACTGATCCACACCTGTGTGACTGAGGACAAATACAGGTATATGGAATTTAGCCTGTATAAATTGTAGGTACTTTCACGTATACCAAAAAGTATTTCTTTACCTACTCTTTTATTTTCTAGGCCATGAATGCATCTGCCTTTTGTGCTTCTTTCAGAAATATTTCTACATCCCTTGCAGTGTTGAAGGCAAGGTTGGACAGAGCTTCAGGTGACATGGCCTAGTGTAAGCAGACTTTGGAGTCACAATGATAAGCAAGTTAGCAATCTTCCAAAGCCATCTTTTGGCATATAGTGAAAAAAAAAATATATCAATTACCAAATATTTCCAGAAAATGATGCTTTTCATTTTATGCGGTTTTCAATCAGGTTATACCAGCAACTAACCTGCTATCGGGCAATTGTGGATGAGTGGATGAGTAAATAATTCAGATAGTCTTGTGAAGTATCAGCCTGAAACAGCAATTTTGCCACTTAAGGATGTTTGATGGAATAAATGTCTTGATATGATTATAAATTATAAATACACACAGAAACCTGGTCTGCAGATAACCTGCAATTCTCAGAAGGATTACTTGAAACAGAGGTCAGAATCCCTTACAAGCAGTCCTTCCAGATATTGCAATGACTGTTGTTGGATAGTAATTGGATTGAAAAAAATAATGTATTTTTGTCATATTGCTAGCAGAATATTGAGCTTAATTTATGGTTTTGGCGTATCAAGAGTGAAGAAACAATTTCAGGAATTTTCCTTTTTTTTCATAAAATGTTTCTCAGCTGCTGGTCTGCACTTGGACCCCATTTAATTTTTTATTTGCTTTATTATTACATTAGAGTGCACAGTCTTGCCAAAACGCGGCTTCATTCACATCTGGCAAATAACTGCGCCAAATAATGAACCTGCAAGCACTTTTTGTTGGAGTTTCCCTTTCAAGTATGGGAAAGGTGATGGGCTTATTTGATTAAAAGAAAAATCCCACGTATTTGCAAACAGAGAAATTAGAAGACATGGATTTTAATGAAGAAATTTCATTTAGACGATGGCTGATCCTTGTAATTACCTGCAGGATGAAAAACATCTCTTCCTGAGAAAGTGTTTGAAGAAGGACAATGTTCAGGGTTGACTCTGAGGTGCCCTCTTGTCTAATCTGTTTTCCATTTCTGGTCTTCCGTTCATCCTTGCTTTCTCAGTACTTTCGTTTGATGGAAAAGAAACAGCAAATGGGTTGAAGATCACCCAGTGCAGATTTTCCTTCTAAAGAAGAGATAGCAAAGTGAAGCTTACAAAATCCTTGTGAAGAGGCTGCATACTTATAAATCCTTGCAGGTTTTTTAAGCATAATGAGCATTTTTATTGAAAAGAATTTTATTCTCATTTTTCCTTTGCCCTCCAGAAATAAACTTTTAGGAAACACTTTTCTCTATAGTTTTCAGATATTAGTTATTTTTTACTTCTCACTGACTTTTGAGATAGTTGCTACTTCTATTTCATTCCTCATTTTTCAGCATGTGTCACTCCCTACCAAGTTCATTTCTCTTTAAACTCACCAGGATTTCATTAGTTTAACCACTTTTTTACTTCTCTGGCACTACTGTCTTACTGATGCATAAAATTCTGGACCACTAACTGCACAATAACAGGGTGATTGATAGGTGATTATAAGCAAGGTTTTCTTCAAAGTATATTTTCCCTTCATGAAATAGATTCTGCAATAAAACTGGGTGTGGGGAGAGAGAAGAAAGGAGAGAACAGGGGAAAGAAAGTCAGGTGACAGGACATCTCTTTCATAATGCAATGGCTGTTTCAGGACCGGCTTTACACGTTGTTCCTTCTAGTCAAATTTCAATAAAACTAAATTGTTTTCAGAAAATAGTCTGTACTTTGGAAGATAATTCTACCTGCAGGTGTAATATTAATTCTTCTATACGTTTTGCATATTTTCCTCACTCCTTTCTGACACCTGGTTTCAAGTTTCCCAGGCTTCCACAGATAATTTCTGATTTACATTTTGGATCCTGACTCTTAATTTCTGTATTTTTGGATTTAAAAAAAAATGTAATTCATGGTAAATCCAAGAAGTTGGGAGTGGCACAAAAAATCTCAAAAAGGTTGGTGCTAATTGTGACCATATTCTCTTCCTAAATTAGGGAACCTCAGCATTTTCCTAATATTATTCGACAAAATATGCTGCCAGTAAGTTGCTTCACTCCTTAGGCTTTGGGCCAATAGGACTAACAAGTCATGCACTGTGAAAGTTCAGATCACATTCAAACCTCATAATGTAAAGTTTTGATAACTACTGAAAGACTGTTAACTACTCTTAAAGATGTGATCCTCAGGGCCAGTACAGGGCATTTTACCAAACAGTGGGAAGAATGCAAAACTTGATTTTTTTTCTTGAATGCCATTGGGGTAAATCTTTACATACAGGCCTGCCTCTGGGAAGGTACTGGGAGTGTCATAGCTTACAGAACCAGTTTAAATTTGTGGTGAAGAGTTTCTTCTCCCTCAAATCCTGCCAAGAGACATGCAGATAAGAGAGACAAGTGGGAGAACTCTAAGCAGATGTAGAGACAAAAAGGAAGCAAAATGCCTTTATGGGGATGTCCTTTGCCTCAAGCAGGTCTCAGAGGACCTGATGGCACTGAGGGTGGGACCCTTCAACACTTCTCATGAGGCAACTGAAACCTACTGAAGTCTTTTCTGAAACAGTTTGCCCTGCCCTGTTCACAAGAGTTACCCTGTGAAAAAGTCTGGGAAGGCTGCATTCCACTATTATGGATTTCTTCAGCCCTATCAAAGCTGGCATGCGGACTTAGGAACCTTAAATATTTGCATAAACATCTTTTAGCAACTAAATAATTCTCCCCTGAAGCACCCCAAAAGAAGCCAAAGGAAACAGAAATCATCATCTACAAAAGATTAAAACAAATTTCTAGTTTCTCAGCCAAGCCGTTTTGTAGTTGCTATAAGCCAAAAAAAAATTAGGGAAATTTTGAGGAAGTGAAACCGCTTCCTTTTTAGAGCCCTCATGTCTCCCAAACACCTTTTTGAATTTACCTCAAAATTTCCATTAAACTTCTACTTTGGCAGAGTAACACACTTCTGAAATTTCAAGCAGATTGATTTGATCAGGTAAAAGCTATAGGTAAAAAGCCTGATCTGGAGTGGAAACCTAACTTCCAAGATATCTGTGGAGAGAAATAAAACGAGAAGTCTACCAAAGTGAACCAAGAGTACCAGGTGTGTGTGCAATACTTATTTTTGAGCGATAGCTTATAGTGCTATTTGGACTGCTGTCAGAGCATAAATCCAAAGCTTCACTTAGATTTCTCCTCAGCAATTTGTGCTACCAATTGAAACAAACATTTCAAGAAATAAAAATGCCATTATTCAGTTTCTTTAGTGCTGATGGCAGAAGGAAGATGAACCCTGTGACTTCTATAATCTCACTGAAATCTGATTATTCTTAAAGGTTATTGATATGTTTTATTCTCAAATTCAAGTGGCACCCTCTACTGGCAAGTTAACATTGATCTACTGCCAACAACAAAAAGACATCATGTCCTAAGTGAAAGGTCTGTATAATGATCTATACTAGAAAAGTAGAGAGTGAGAGATTGGTGTAGAAATGTTGAGGTGAGCATAAGAAAAAAAATGTATAGAAGCACAGGGGAAAACTCTATGCTCTGCTGTGGGGTTCAAATCTACAAATTTCAGTGGAGTTTGTCTATTCATCACCAAGACAGAGTTTGGCCATGATTTTGTGGTTAGCTTCATATTTAAATTTCAACACAAGCTGAGAGCCTGAGTAGGAAACCGTGTGTTCCTTTCATTGATGCAGGTATTTTGTCTCCAGACCAGTGAACATACATAGCTTTTTTTTGAAATCTTCAGAAAATCAGCTCACGGTCCCCTCCGAGGTAATGCAAGAAATGCATATGTTGATTCTGCAGCACAAGAAGAAATAGCATACTGAAGTGCTGTGGTTTTGGAGGCTTATGCACAGACGATGTTCGTGACATGCACATACGTCAAGCAGGCATACTAGACAGATTGCCCTTCCTTTCACTTCACTTCAGAGCCCTCAGTGGGTTCTCTCAAGGTTGAGAGAAATTTGGCTGTTACTGCTTTAACCTCCATAAATGCCTGATGTCATTTACTCACACATCCTGGCAAATACTTCTGTCTGATCTCTCCCCATTTTTGTTGTTTTTTTTTTTCTCTCCAAGGAAGTTTCATCTTAGTGCCTATTTTGTACTTAGTTTTCCATCTATTTTTCAATCCTTTCCCAGGAGTGATGCAACAAGACCAATCATAAGCATTACACAAAAGACTGAAGGCAGTTTATTAGAAAGGAAATAGTGTTTGGCACAGCAGCACAGAAATGACCTGGTGATATGGCACTTTACTGAGAAGTCACTTTTCTGAGAGCCAGCTCTGAACAATACTGAAATTAGTGAGTGTTTTCCCACCAGTCTTGGTTAGATTAAGCAACATTTTGAATATTGTGTGCAGTTCTGGTGTCCTCAACATGAAAAGGACATGGAAATGTTGGAACAAGTGCAGAGGAGGGCCATGACGATGATCAGGGGACTGGAGCACCTCCCCTATGAAGATAGGATGAGAGAGTTGGGGCTGTTCAGCCTGGAGAAGAGAA
>JASSUY010006911.1:0-11136 GCA_032466535.1 Forpus xanthops | reverse complement strand
TATGATTTTTCAGATATGATGGACAGTGGCTTAGCAACTTCATCTGCCAGCTCCTTCAGGACCTGTGGATGGAGTTCATCAGGTCCTCTGAACTTGTATAAGTTATGCTCCTAAGATGGTCTCAAACTAGATCCTCTCCTACAGTGAGCCCGGGGTCTTCATTCTCACAGTCCCTGCATCTGCCTTTCAAGACTTGGGTGGTATGGTCAGAGCATTTTCCAGTGAAGACTGAGGTAAAAATGTCTTTAAGAACCTCAGCTTTCTCTAAATCCAGAGTAGCCAGTTCTCCCGATAGCTTCTGAAGAGGGCCCATGTAGGTTTAGTAACTCATTATTTGAAAATGTAAAAAGACAGATACCACAGAATATTTAGGGGAAAAGCAACAATTCAGTCTTCTTTGTGGATCTTCCTCCCTTCCATTCTGCACATCTCCTTACAGGAGGACAGTGCGCTGGGGACAGGAACCAGACTTATATAGCCTACACTAGGTCAAAAAATCACAGCAGCTAACGTTAAGATACCCTGGAACTACTCTATTATTGATCCAATTTAAGAGCACAGATCTTAAATTGAAATGTGGAAAGAGGTAAAGAAAATCTTGATTTAATCTTTCTCAATCATCATGCAGTACTGACAGCTTTTCACACAAGGAAAACCAATGTGCATTCCAAAAAAGGATGTAGGGATGGGCTCAGAGAAAAGCAGTCTTTGAAAGAGGGCAACAAAGTTCTTCCTACTTCTCTTGCTTAGGCAGTATGCTTCAGTATAGTCCCTGTCCTGGAAAGTAGTCTATGGGACCTTATAGTCAATGGCATTATGGAGAAGGAACAAATAAAAGGAGGATTATTTTGTGTAGGAACATAATGCTGTCATTCAAGGATAGAAAGAACGAGAAATTTTAAGAAAAATTTAAGCCAATGATATTGATATCAAATTAAACAAAGATTTTATTGTGTATAGAGACGTAGTCATAGACGAGTCTACAAGGATTCTCTAGACAAGGAAAGCATGGAAAAAAAGGATCATCTGTCGTTTTTCAAATTGATGTGGGTCTTCCTTCTGTAGATAAGGCTTAAGATGCAGGTAAACAGTTGCCAAAAAAAAACAGCTAAAGGAGCATCTTAGGGTCATAAATTAGCCCAAGCAGGAACATGCAGTTAATTGTCAAGACTAAAGAGCACCTGTGCCATGGCCTTGTCTTCCTATATTATCATATGCAATGAGTAATGAGAATTAGGTGGACATTTCATGAAATTGTTATGAAAATATATATAAAAAAGGTATATAAGCTGTAAACCATCTCTTCTTGTTGTGCATGATAGGCAGAGCAATACCCCATGCACCCAGTACTGTTATAAAGTAATGTTGGCTGTCTAACTTTGTCATTCTGGTTGGAGAGTTTATTTCACAGATTTCAGTGAAAGCAGACATGCTAAATATCTACAGAATATTATGGAAAATGCATGTAAGTGAATAAAAATAGCAAGGAAAGATACAAAGTGCATATTTACCCACCTAAAAGACCTTTGAAGGTGGACATAAATACCTGGAATGGTAAGACTTCAGAATGGCAGACACAGATTAATATGGTTACTAGTCCAGAAAAGTATAGAACGCTAGAAAAAGAAATATAAGGAAAATAAAGGCAGAACTGGCAACACCTGAAGGCTATAAAATAAATTTTTTTTAAAGCACCATAGTAGGAAGACACAAAGCTTTATACAGGAATCTCTCTCTTGAAAGAAACCTGTAACTGAGTGAAAAATACCTTAATTCAAGCTTTCATTCATACCTTTATTTGAGAGACAAAAAGTTTTTCCTTAGTAGTGTTTTCAGTTACAAGAATATGTTTCTATCGCTTTTCTCTGTAGTAACATCTTTTCTGTGAACAAATCTGACAGAGAGGACTGCTTCCTGGCAAATCATAAAAGCTGCAAAGATATGACTGTCTTTCATAGCAATAAGGTGTTCACATCTCAAAATAATTGAGACTGGATGTCTATCTCAATTTAAGACTAGGCTAGATGAAAGTCAGGACAATAGTTATCAGCTTATCCTCTTTCAGATCAGTTACTTTGGTGCCCATTAAAGGTAACAAAGGCATTGCTATAAAGCTCCATATTTTAGTGAGTAAGCACTCCATGTAAAGCTCCTTACATATGTCCTATGTGGGACTCCATCTTACGCAATAACCTCATCCCCTTTCTCAAGGACTGTCCTGGGTTCAGCAGTAGCAGTCATTTTTCTCCTTCTTGGTAGCTGGTCAGTGCTGTGTTTTTGATTTTGGGCCTGGGAACAGCGCTGATAACACCAGTGTTTTCAGTTACTGCTTGGGAATGTTTTGGTCTGACCAAGAACTTTGAGTCTCATGCTCTGCCAGGGAGGAGGGGAAGCTGGGGGGAAGAAGAGACAGGATACCTGACTCAAATTGACCAAAGAGGTATTCCATACCACAGCATGTCATGCTCAGGATGTGAAAATGGAGAGCAGAGACCCAGAAGGGTGGTGGTGCACTGCTGGGTCAGGATGGGTATTGGTGGTGAGTGATTGTATTCTCTTCCCTTGTATTTCTCTTGTCACTATTATTACTGGTGGTAGCAGTACTGGTTTGTGCTATACCTTAGTTACTAAACTGTTTTTATCTCAACCTGTGGGAGTTGCACTCCTTCTATTGTCCTTCCCATCCCTCCAGGAGTGGGGGAAAGAAAGAGGGGGAAGTGAGCGAGTGAGAAAACTGTGTGGCTGAGAGGCTTAAACCATGACAAAGACTCATGATTTAAGTTTTTCTACCACACAGGGCACACTGTCAGGACAAGATCAGCACATGCTTCTGACTGACTGCCCAGGCTGCTCAGGCAGGGAAACAGAGCTGGCCAGCTGGAAGGTCAAATGGAAGTTGTAAGTAAAAGCACATGGGTTCTTTCAGATCACCAATGGGAAGGAATTGGTTTACAGTCAGAAGAAATGTGCAGGAAAAGATGAAAGAGGGAGAAGGTGGATAGGGCTGGTTGCTCCACATGACTGGATCAAGAAGTGCCACTGAGCACTAGTGAAAAACTGAGACCAGAAACGGAATAAGTCACACTAAGAGAAAATAAAGTTGATGAGACTGTGATCACACATCATGGTAGAGATGGGCATCAGTTCTGGGACTGATGGAAAACTGGGAGACAGGACTACAAATGTACTTCTGGGACAAAACAGGAGGAAGAGTGGCATCAGTCACTACTAGGGTAAGTAGACATAGATATCAATGGGCAGCCTACCCTGTTAGCAGGGTGAGACAAATGAGCTGGCTCCAAGACAAGCAACCATTGCAATTAAGTTACTGTGTGTGAGCTAATCCATCCATCTGAAATTGGGGCTTATGCTGATACAAAAATACCACTTATCTGATAGTACAGGAACTGTACTTGTATTTCCTAATATGTATAGCATCATGTGGACATTTCAGCTCAAGTGGCATTGGCTTAGCATCTCTATAATCCACTCCATACAAACAAATGCATTATCTAAACTATCACACATTCCTTTCCAAAGCCCAGAACAGAACTGAAGCACCATTTTCCTCTTCTGACAAGGTGTATTTACAACACTCAGTGTACCTCATTTCTCACATACAGAGCCATAAATCCATTTACTGAAGATCCAGTCTTGGTCTCTCCAGACTGAGACCAGATAGAGTGCTATTCCTAAAGTTTATCAACCTCAAGTTGATTAAAGCTGTGCTTTGAAGGTAAAAAAGTGCAATAAAGTATTAAGTACTTTGAAAACGAAGCATGAGACCTCTTGCGTTCAGCACCCAAAATTAGGAAATGCTTTTGACAATTCTGACATTCATCTTTCTGTGTCTCAATTTCTCAATTATAAAATAATAATAGTAGTATTTAATTTTGTAAGGAACCATAGAATAGCTAATTTTTTTAAGCTGTAGTGAGAGCACAGCACAATGTTCCACAAAGACATTTGATAATTTTACATTTGATCCAGGATCTGCCTGTTGGAAATTGAGTAAGATTTGATATTGAATACTGAAGGAAGAAGAAATATGGAGTAACTACCCCTTTATTGAAGTATTTATCAAAAAGGGAAAAAATCCATATCTATAAAATCATGTAATTAAATAGTGTCTGATAATGTGTATTCACAAAAAAGGCAGAATGAAATACACACAGGAAGCTTTTATTTTTACATTCCTCATATTTTAAGGATCTGATTTTGCAATTCTTATCACTCTTTTTGAATGGTTTCTCCCTGTAGGCAATTCTATTTTAATTATATTAGAGTTTGTTGCATAAACTAGTTAAGCAGCTTAAAAGTTTTGAAGTTCTGGTTTTCAAAGAGAATGTTATTAAAATTAATTTGATTGTCCTTTTTATCTTTACTAGGTACTTCTGATTCCTTTGCAAGTATTTTTATATTATTATTAAATAATTTATTGTTTTCATTGTTGTTACTGAAATATTATCAGGAAGTTTAACATTTCATTAAATTACATAATTAGTGAAGTAGGTGGAATCAATTTAATGGAAAACCAGAATTCTCTCATTTTATTAAAGTAACACCTTTCACTCAAAAAAGATCCAATTGGTATAAAAAGTTGCAAATAAGATTTGTTGTTCAGTACAATGCTTTTATGAATTTATGTGTGCATCAGTCCAGCTTTCTGCCTAAGGGTAAAGTGAGACTCCAAGAGAACGAATTTTTTGTAGGTCATTCCAAGAGGTGTAAAATAATTTTGGACAGAAAATAATAACCACTGCATACTTAGCAATGTGCATTTCAGATGCAAAACATGTCTCTTCAGTCTCAAATTTTATAGTAAAACCAGTAACTCCCCTAACTCTTCCCAGGGAAAATCCTACAAAACCAAGTAGTAGAAAATGTAAACAACTTCTCTTTTGAGGGAAAATAAAGAGAGGCAACTATATGTGCTCATTCATATACCATCAGCAAGGCTTAGCCAAAACTTGGAGGGGTGGTAGATAAAATGGTAAAGAATAAGAAATAAGATGTGTATTGATTAGAATACGGTTTTAACTGCATTTAAGAGTGTTTAAGGCAGACTGTAGTACATTTACGTTCAGACTTACTTGTGTTTACTATCACTAAATGTCATTTACTCTCACAGAAATTCCATTACAATCAGGTTACAATACCCAAAATATAAAGCTCTCCTGTATAAACAAATAGAAATATTGACCATAATTCAGTGTAATCATGTCCTGTATCTTTGTTTCTCCTCTCAAAAACTAAATTTAAATTGAAGAACTACATTGCCAGTAAGAGCACCAGCATTTTCTGGACAAATACATTCATTTAGTTCAATGAATAAATGAATTAGTTTTTAGTATGGAATATACCAGCATGGTCATATGATCTTTCTTTCTTTCCCTTCCTTTTCAATACATGTGCTGTACACCTCATTTTTGTCTTAAATTTGCTGAACTCGGTATTTTAAACTCCACCCTGGATGTTTTAAACTCTGCATGGATTATTTGTACTTCCATTTACTATGATGTCAGTAATTCACTGGAGCAATCTACTCAGTTCCACTGTGACATCTCTCATCAAGGTTGCCAGTCACTCCTACGCACTTCTCAACATTCTGATTAATGCATGCCCAGAATGTACTTGCTAATAAAATAGATTGCAATAGCTGTATGAATTATAACATGGATTTCAAACTTTAATTTTACACTACACAGGATTAAATTCACACAGGATTGTATGAATCTCCCTTCATTACATCTGCATGTTTCCAACCTCAAATGCCAAGATCACCCTTACAACCAGGCATTTTCAGAAATCTCTCAGAAGAAGGCTTCTTCTGGGGATAGTGTGACTCCTACGCCAGTTGACAACATGCTAATCTGCACTATTTTCTATCTATCTGGCAATAGAGTAAGAATTCAGTCAAACGGTCACTCAGGCTCTTCTAAACATAAATATTACTGATATTTGTTGTACCTGGCTTTCAGCTATGCCCAATCTGAAACTAAATTAAACCAAAACTTACAGATAAGGTATGAAGCCTCAGTGCTATTTACACTTTCACACTTTATTAGGCTATGGAGGAATGTCATGCTACAATAATGGACAAATCCATGGATGTTATTCTTTCAGGAACAGCAGACTTTATCAAGAATTTGATGACAAAGAGCATAATTCTGTCAGTGAAAACTTTTTTGTTAAGAAGGTATATTACAACAGTATGCATGTACAAGTTAGGGGATAAGGGAGATTATGCAGGAGGCTATTAAGTCATTTACCTCTAAAACAGCCCTCAAGGAACACCTTTGTTCTTATCACATCTGCAATTATTAGCATTAATATTTCTGATTCTTTTGTCTCTAGCTTTGTGTTAGATTTCGCATAGGCAGTAGTGTCTCAAATTCAGATCATGATTTGTTTTGACCATCCTTCACAAAAAAAAAACCAAAAAAAACACACCTGTTTCTGCTATGAATAATATAGCAATTAAATGCTTCATATCATGGCCATTTTTTAGGATATTAGCCAAATCCAAGCAGTGCTGTTCATTTGTCTTTCAACTCCACTGTTCTTTTACTGCTTTCTACTACTAAGATATACATAATAACAACTGGCCATAAACTTGTATTTGTTGTTCTTCCTGTGGGTGTGGGTGTGTTTCATGCTTGTTCATGATGTAGAAGGTCACCAGTACTGCATGTTTCTGAGGTCACCGGAAGCCTTCCTTACTCACTGCAGTCTATGCACCAGTCTTCTCTGATGCACTCTGCAAATCTCCCCTGAGATTTGTACTCTTTATTATGGTCCTGAACTAAACCTTGTCCTGGGTTCAGCAGGATTCAGATTGAAGGAAATTAAAATGGGAGCATCCACTTCCATTTCACTGTAAATAAAACCTGAAATATAGCTTAGAGGACTAAAGACAAGAAAAAGCCCAATTACTTAAAACTTTTTCATCTGATCATCACATGGAATGCAAGAAGAGAAATTCAAAGCTTCTGGATGATGATCAGGCTCAGGAGTTAGGTATAAAAGTGCCCAAAGAAGCCAAGATCTGTGTACACACAGACACAGGGTGACAGGCTTGGCACCCTGGAGCTTTAAAAAAGAAAAGACCCCAGTGGAGTAGCTTTAAAAAACAGTTGAGAAGGGCTTATTTGATGAGCAATTTTCAACAAGTGCTTCAGGTCCTCATTAAAGTCCCTTTTTAAAATTGAAATAATTTTGGTTACTTTATCCAGAAGTATAAAGTATTCTATATACTTTATTACAGTATAATAAAAAAAATTAAAGAATAGCATCTACTTTATTTGAAGAAGGTGTTTATGCTGTCTTACATTGTTACGATTGCCTCCCTCATTCTAGAGTGCCACACATTTATAGTTCATCATGACTGAACTTTAGATATTTTCTGGCTTTAAAACACATTTTGCCTTCCCCCTCCCCAAATAAATGATTCCATTTTAAAACAAGTTTAATTCTTGGCAAATAAAACTCCCAATTTCCACATTCATAAACCAGCTATTTTTTACTGAATTACTCCTTAGTCTGTAGTTTTTTGTCTTCAGTTGAACGACCCTTATTCATTTACTAATTAAGTACAAGTCAGATCAGGATTGTCACTCAAATGCTAATGTATCTGTCTATCAAAAACTGGAAGCACATGATGTCTCAATTGATAAATGTAAGATGATAGCTCAAATCCACCTCTTGGGCCTTTGTCACACAAGTTAATAGTTTTCTCCTTTAGATAGATGAAGAGAATGGAAAGAATCCATAAATGTTTGAATTTCTGAGCATATTTTGCCCAAGATGCTGTTCAGAAACTTGACTGTTTCAGATTAAACATGAAATATCATAGAGGACTCAAAGTGTTGAATTATTTCAAGGTTTGATGCACAATATAATCTCTGGCAGCCATATAACTTATTGATAAAGTACACAATTTTTTCAGCTTTTTTTTTTTGCAAATATCTGACATAAAATTTCTATCTGACATGAGATGGTCCAATGGCAATGATTAAAATCTCACAGTGTATATTTTGCTTGATTTTCAGTTTCATAAGTGATAATTGTGTATACTCTGTACATAAGAAATCCACATAGCATAATGGAATTACAGTTTCATAGCTAAGCTTTTGTTTAAAAATAATACCTATTTCTGCACAGATTTCAAGACAGATCTTAAGGACATTAAATGCTAATTGAAGACTCCAGTGTTGGGAGTGAATGGTTACCATTATTCTTTCTGTTTTAATCCAATGTCAACTTCAGTACCAGAGAATTTCAACAATCCATTGCTGATAATGTTAGCAGACGCCATCAGGTAATGTTATTTCATAATCTCAAGCTATTACTTCTCACAACTTCTTAGTTGCTTCTCCTATGAATTAGCAAAACCCCTAGTTTCCTAGAGGTAACTTCTACAGTATTCTTATGTGTTGATAATATAAAACACTTAAGTTTGTGAAAACAAAATCTGGATTGTCACCATGTAGTTTTAGTTCAAGATTTAAGATTATAACATACAACACAGAATCATAAAGGAAAATTGCTTTTTAGCAAAACTCTGGTGAGGACTTTACCATTCTAGGTATGGAGCAAACTCTGTGAGAATTACATCCGTTACAGGAAGGAGAATAAATATAGAATCACAGTATTATGGAAAAATTAGGTTTGAAATGGTTTCTGGAAGTCATCTAGTCCAACCTTCTGCTTCAAGACAGTCTAACTGAATCCTTAAGAGGATGGCCAAGGCCTTGCGCAGTCATGTTTTGAAAATCTCCATGGAGGCGGATCCCACAGGCTGTCCAGGAAGTACATCCCAGTGCTTAACCACCCTCACAGAGAGGAATTCTTCCAGTGCCCAATCAGAATTTTCCTTGCTGCAACTTATGATTGTTGCACCCTGTTGTCTCATTGTCACGGAGAGCACTTCCTAAGTGCCATCGCAATGCATTTCCTTCCTTCCACAACCTCACTGCAAGAAACATATTGAAATGAGTGACACTATTTTCTTCACTTGGGATTTCAGTGCACTTTGTCCATCATCCCCAACTCTTTTAAGCTGCTCTGAGAAAGCTGGCAGCTGAAGAGGCAGACTAAAAACCTGCCCACATATTTTGTTCTAACCACTTACCATCAGAGACATGATGTTGAATTTGATGGACTTAGCATAGCAACTTCTGTATTTGTTAGTTCTTTCTCTTCTGTACTTGAAACATAGAAACATAGAATCATAGAATAGTTAGGGTTGGAAAGGATCTTAAGATCATCTAGTTTCAACCCGCCTGCCATGAGCAGGGACACCTCCCACTAAACCATGTCACCCAAGGCCATGTCCCACCTGGCCTTGAACACTGCCAACGATGGAGCATTCAAAATTTCCTTGGTCAACCCATTCCAGTGCTTCACCACCATTACAATAAAAAACTTCCTCCTTATATCCAATTTAACATCTCTAATTCAACTCCGAACAATTGTTCACAATTTGTACTTGCGTTTGAAGTTTGCTCCATCTGTTTCAGACTTGGAGAAGCTTCATTGTCCATAAGCTTGTCTACTTTTTACTACAGCATTACCCGATACGATGAAAGACATTACTTAAAAATCTGTATCCTCAATATTTTTAGTTTATTGTGGTCACACTAACACTACTTCTGCATTAATTCTGAAGACAGCTTTGTGAATGGAAAGTTAACTAAGTTTATTTCATTAATTGTATATATAAACTAGCAACTTCACACTGATTGTAAAGCAATAAATTCATGGGAAAGTGTTTGCTGAGAGCATGTGTGAACTCCAGCATTTGCTTTGGGTCATTCAGCCAATAAACAATCCCTAATCATAGGGCATTTGTATTTTGTGGACAGGTATAAGGCAGTTAAGAAAACCTTGTCTGAGGATGGAATATTTCAAAACTCGTTTACTGCTTATACTGTTGATAATAACTTCATTGACAGTTTGTGAATCTACCCAGAAAAGAATATCCTGCCATTTCTAGAAGTTGCATTCAGGGTCATGATGTTGATACCTTGGAGAATTAATATAATTAATTTTCTATGCTGTCGAGATTTTTATATGCTTTTATTATTTCATATAGGCTGCTCTATTCCCTGTATTATTTTTCCCTTCAGCTTCTGCCAGTATTACTACTGATGGTCAGAAAACTCCTGAAACCACTGTGAAAACTTTAATTCTTCCCAGATTTTAGCATTAGAAAAAGGTTAAAAGAAAGATGGGCTTGGTCTTATAATGCTCATTAGGACCACAAGTACATAAGCAAAAACTAGGGTAACACTGAAGGCTCCGATATTCCACTGAAGCATCCACTGTAACCAGCCCTGGCAAGAAAACTTCTTCAGACACTTCTCGGATTGGAAGGAGACAAAGACCTTTCATCCTTTTGCCAACCTCACCTCCAAGCAAAGAGCTGAATATTAGGCTAAAAGTGAGTCCTTGTCAGTGCCAACATAGGCCTTTCAAGGTGGATATAGCTTTGAAAATAAACCATGTGCAAACTGCGCAACAATTTGTTCCCTCTAGCCCTGTTTAATTTTTCTCTTTCTATGCATTTATTTCCAGGTCTCATCTTTTTTCTCAGTCAGAAACAATTTGGGAGCTGTGAATTCTCCTTTTGAATAAAAGATCCTTGTGGCTATGTTGTGAGAGTCTATACAAACCCCATGTACTTGTTCCAGATTCCTGGCCATGGCCTAATGCAGGAATTGGACCTACAATTCATAAAAACATTAAGAACAAAAAACAGAAGACAGGTTGCCATTCAACTGAGTACAAAAAGCTTAAACGGGAAGAGGTGTTTTCTAATACCGCTGTAATAACAGCAGATTGGACTTCAATCTATTCAAGTTCTTGGTCCAGCTGGGTATCCCAGGTTCAAGGCTAAAGATTTTAATAGAATGATTCTTACTTATACACAATGAGTAGTAGTATATAATAGCTACACCAATATTAAAAATGTATACTATAAAAATATTCTCAGTAACGTTTTTTTAATATGAAATTATTATATATAGTATACTAATATATACTCTTATACTGAAATTAAATAATGATAAAAATAAATATAAACTTATACTATGAGGTTGCTAAGCCACTGTCCATCATATCTGAAAAATCATG
>JASSUY010006910.1:16385-30211 GCA_032466535.1 Forpus xanthops | reverse complement strand
AGCCAAAAATCCAAAACACAGTGCTACACCAGCTACTACTTAAAGAAAAATGACTGCTGCTCCTGAACCCATGACAAGCCCTTATGTGACTCAGAATGAAGCAGCTGAGACTCCATCGCCCTTTCAGTTTCGCAAGCAGAATTCCCTTCTGTTCCCTATTGCACTGCTTAAGCAGAACACCATGCCTCTGCCTTGTAAGGGAACACTTTAGTGTTTGCAAGAAACGTCCTGAGATGAATAAACTTTGAAGTCACTCTTGATACTTTGTCACTGGAGAAAAAGGAAGCAGTGACAAACTATGATTAGTTACAAAACAAGAAATAACCTCTGAATAATTGTTCTTATTAGATAGAGGCTAGTTGTTATGGTAATATTATCATCCCAGTTGATGCAGAAAACTGAACCAGGTCATGAAACAGCAGTTATGAGATGTGTCAAAATGAAAGAATTGGGTAAGAAATAGTCTTTCAGGATGTGATTGTTGGCAGCTTTCCCAGGAAACTTCTAACCCAGAGATACCTGATTCATCTAATTTCCTGATGCAGTCCACGTAGCACAACAAAAATTGGGTGCTTCCTGAATGAGCATCTTGACATTGAGACCATTCTCAAATCCTGAAGGTATCATACAGGCCCTTAGGGCTCTGATTATGATGCTGAAATCTTTGTAAATGTTCCGAAGTTTGTGAATAATGTGATCATACTGTGTGCATGCAATGTATAGTATACGCAGAAAGATGGTTGCAGAAGTGAAGATTTTGAAGTTGGTGCTTTTGAAAGCAATAGTGGCTTTTAAAAACAGATGCAAGATTAGGGTTGCTGTTAGTATGGAAAAATCCTTTGTGGTGCAAGATGAACTTTGTTAGATTTTTTTTTTTAAACCTCATTTAATGAGCAAAGAGAAAGCTTAAATAAAAAACCCAGCAAGATTTAACTCAGGAAAGCAAAATTTAAGTGCAAGATGAACAACATCAGTAGGTTACTTGGGTATTTATGAAGGCAAAATTGAGAAACTGTTGTATATTATAGGTTGCAGGTAGATCACTAGCTGTCATATTGAAGTGCTACACATTAGGTATCTCAGTTTCCATGCTGATACTGTGCAGAATCCTTCTTCACATAGAAAGAAAAAATAATCCAATGACTGGAATTCTGGACAAGGACATGAGAATGCTGCCACTGACATTTGTGGGACTTGGATAATTCTAGGAGACTTCTGATCAGCTGCATATGCAGAACTAATATTTTAATACTTCACACTGTTTTTCGGTCACAGTTATTTTGATGTTTTTAGCTGACTACTGTTTCTTCATTTTGTTGAAAAGTACTGTAATAAAACTGTTAGGACTAGCATGTGAGGAAGAGGAGAAAAAGAACTGCTGTGCTGTCATTCTCCCTTGTCTGAGCCTTCATCCTGAGATAGAATACTTAAAATGAAATTATTACACCACTTGAGCCCAGAACTAGCTAGACCAGCTGGTTCCCGTGCAACTGCTATTTCATGTCAGCAAATATATTCAGATTCCACAATGCTTAAATATGGATAGAATACATGGTCATGATCCAGGTATTTTTCTACAAAGAACTAATTTTTCAATTCAAGAACATTCAGGGTATATCTATCGTAGTAAATTAAATAGTGCCAGGGAACACTGGCATGTATTAGAGCTTCATTGTCTGTATAGTCACACTCTCAAAAAGGTGTCCTGCTTTATTTTGGCCTGAGGCTACTTCCACTTTTACGAATGAGATAGGCATGATTCAGGTGTAAGCATTGGTCAGGGAGTCTTCCTGCTATGCAGGTTCAGTGAAGCCTGTTTTGGTGGGGAAGAAAGTTTAATAGTGTGGACACGAGCCATTCTGTGCCACCTAGCCTGTGGGTCAACCAACAGGTTTGTGCATATTAATTTACTAGACTAGCCAAGACTTACTTCTAGAAAAAAGAGCTTTGTTTGTTTGGTTTTGTTTTCGTAAAATTAATTGCAGTGGAACTCAGTTTCAAATTTTATTTCAAAATAAAAAGTCAAGGTGCTCTGTTTAAAAATGCCAAAATGAAATGTTTCGACATTAATACACAACAGCTATTTCTTCTTTGCTAAAATGACTCAAAAATTCATTTATGTGCAAACAAAAACTCTTCTTCTTTAAAATGGCTTGAAAAAAATTTTTCCAGTTTTAGTTCTTTATGTTCTTTTGAAATGTTCTCCCACAGGAGGTGGACAGGATTCACGTGTCCAGCCCCTAGCTGGAGGGCTCTATTTAGAGATGAGTGGCAATATAAATTCATGAAAAATTGACCTAGACAACTAGAGATCTGCAGGCAGTAAATACCATATCTGCCAGTACCAAACATATAATGTTTTTTCTGTTGGTTTAAGTGGCAGCTAGTCAGGTAGTTAGATGTGTGCATGACCTTTTTTCAATATTCTGAATGTATAAGAATGTTCTAAACCCATATTTTTTCTTTTCTTTCTTTTTATAACTTTGACATTACTATTTACTGTAATAATAGATGTGAGAAAGAAACTGAGTTTTCAAATAAAACAGATAAAATATTTCTTGCATTTTAAGGAATATATTTTGCAATAAGATTTTTGAAAAAGAATTTACCCATTTTTTCCTTTTTCTAATTAAACCATCTGTGAAAAAAATGCTTTAATTTGAGAGGGGCAAACACTTTTAGTTAATGGATCTACATAATGAATTTTATTATATTTATTTTTAAATTTTCCAACTTTTACAAACCAGTGACAGCTTCTGTATTTCACCAGACATTATAATGATTAAAGTGGTAAAACTGAATTGCTGAAAACTTCTCTGTTAATATATGCGTGTTCTTGAGATAACCACATGATCTTTAACTCTGTCTTTTACTGTTAACAAAAGTTACATATTATCCAGAACTCACAGTGAAGACATTTGGGATTATAGGTGCTAATTATGATCTCTGCAAATTGGGTTACTGTCGTGGTTTAAGCCTCCCAGCCATGCAGTTTTTTCTCTCACTCACTTCCCCCTCTTTTTCCCCCAAGTCCTGGAGATATGGGAAGGAGAATAGAAAGAATGACACTCCCACAGGTTGAGATAAGAACAGTTTAGTAACTAAGGTATAACACAAAACCACTACTGCTACCACCAGTAATAATAATGACAGGGCAAATACAGGGAAAGAAGATAATCGCTCACCACCTACACACAGTCTGACCAAGCAGTACACCCCCACACACTTCTGTGTCTCTGCTCTCGTTTTTACATCCTGGGCATGACATGCTGCGGTATGGAATACCTCTGTGGTCAGTTTGGGTCAGGCATCCTGTCTCTGCTACCTCCTGGCTTCCCCTCCTCTCTGGCAGAGCATGAGACTGAGAAAGTCCTTGGTCAGACCAAAACATTACCAAGCAGTAACTGAAAACACTGGTATTATCAGTACTGTTCCTAGGCCCAAAATCAAAACCACAGTGCTGCACCAGCTACCAAGAAGGAGAAAAATGACTGCTACTGCTGAACCCATGACAGTTACTTATACATTTGCATATAGCTACAGTATGTGAGTGCCTATAACTATCTGTATGAGGAAGAAACAATACTTTCTGCTTGCAATTTGCTGGAGTGATTAAAAAAAAAAAGATTTCTATGATTTTCTGTAACACTGATCCTTAGTAAACTGACAAATTCAGAAAGCTATTGCTAGTCCTATGAAGTAATAGACACATTGCACGAAACCAGCAGAATCTGTACTAATGAAAAGAAATGAAGAAAATGACAGAACTAGAAATTACATCTAGTTAACCCAGTATCTGGGAGGTGGATAATGAAAATAATGCTTAGCACACAGGGCCACCCATTGGAACTGTATTTGTTGGCAATTGATGATAATAACTCATGACTTGAAATTCAGTATTAGCATGTATATATATACCCAAGTATGTACCAACATCCAGGTTCTGAAGTGTGACCCTGCTTTTGTGAAGTCAGAATTAAAAGTCTGTCTTTGCTCAAAAAATTGCTTCTTTCTGTCAAGCAAGAGGTGGCCAAAAGATGCAGATGGGTAAGTTAAGGCAAAAATCTACTATTTTCTATTTTTATAATGAAGAACAGCGAATCCTTTTGCTCTTACAGTTTTAGGATTTTTAGTGAGCCAGATCCTAGAATGTGGCAGAACCTCCATCTCCAGGAAGTGGGGCAGAGTCCTAAATATAGCTCAATCTGGAAAGTATTTGGATGACACTGGGGTAGGGAATGTTTTATGAGGTTTCCATATATAAATAAAAGATGAATGCAATTAGCGCTCACCACAGGATATTTCCTTCTATGTGACCCAAATTTACTTTCTTATGGTTTTCAGCAGGAGATGTGTCATCAAATGCCTTTTGAATATCAAACAGTTTAAATGAGTTGCCATAATCAACTCCATAACCTTTTATAACCATCTTTGTTGAGGAAACTTTTCCCTTTGAAATCCATATTGGCTATTCTCTTTCAGGTTATTACTTCAAATATACTTTGCAGCTCTCTTCTAATTAGTGAGTCCATCGTTTTTGTAAGCTCCAAGACAAACTGCTATTTTGATTTCTCCAGGTCAGGATTGCATGCACTTTAAAAACACTGAGGCCTCATCTTTGTACTTGTGTAATCTTTATTTGTGCTCGTGATTTTTTCATGATGACAGCCACAACCTCTGAATTCACCCTGATCTGAATCTTGACCCTCAGAATAACTTTGAACTTGAGGCTTTCATGAAGCTCTTGGGAGTTAGATCTGCTCGATGTTTCTGGTGGTCACACTTATCTTCTTCAAAACTCTAGAATAAGATCAGCAGAGTTTTGAACATTATTAAACTACTTATGTAAATGAATATTTTGCTCCCATTAATCATAGAATTACCGTCATCAATATTTTCTCAGAATTTAGTCCACATTCAAGCCCAATGAATTCTCAGTGAAGTAGCAATTTAAATGAACACTGAGAGATAATGAAGGTATTTTGGGGAGATGTTCTCAAGACTGCCTACTATGCAGACAATTAGTTTTAATTAAATTGTCCACTATCACCCTTCTAGAAGTTTCAAATGCCCCATTAATGGTATAATGCCTGGAGTAGATGCTGCACCAGAAAGGACACTTGCTTGTAAAGACCCTGTCTTCTGATTCAATTGCAAGGCTAGTATCTTTGTTTATTCAGAATTTATCTTTTCCCTACTCAAAACAATAAATGTATTTTTCTGGTATTGCCACCTCAGAAATCTGAAGTTATTATGAAGAAGAAATATGGAAACAAGGGAAAGTCGTACTAGGAAAAAAAAGAAAACCAACAGGCTTTATATTACCAAATAATATACTGAAGACAGAAATAGCAAGTAAAATCTCTAGCTATCACAGAAAAAAAATATAGCAAAATATGGATGCTCAAGATATGAAAATTTTGAGTTAATTTTCCACTTGCAATGGGGTTATGTGGCAAGGTTTTGGTAGCAGAGGGACTACAGGAGTGGTTTTTGTGAGGAGTTGCTAACAACTTCTTCTATGGTCAGTAGAGCAAATGCCAGCTGGCTCCAAGACAGACCCATCACTGGCCAAGGCTGAGCCCATAAGCAATAGTGATAGTGCCTCTGTGATAGCATATTTAAGAAGATGAAAAAGTTTATGCGCAAGAGCAGTCAGAGAGAAGAGTAAGAACATGTAAGAGAAACAAATCAGCAGGCACCAAGGTCTGTGAAGGAGGAGGGCATGCTCCAGGCACTGGAGAGGATGATCCCGTGCAGCCCCTGCAGTTGAACAATGTACTTCTGCACCAACTATAATATACAGTCAGAAAAGACAGCAAGAAAAAAAAAGGAAAAATGTGTCATGAAAAAGATATGTGTCTCCCCTCAGTTTTCCACTGTATTCTTTAAATATTTACTGTAACATCAAAATTAAGGACTGAGATACTTGATTAAATTACAGCATGTCAGCTGACTACTTGTAAGATAATGTACATGCTTTTAACCCATAGCACTGAAAGAAATTTAAAATGATCTATTTTAGGATCTTTTTTTTTACATAAATTAAAAAATACACAGGTACACTGCTGTTCGAGAGAGAACAGCAGCCAATATTACACAGATAATGTTTTATATGATACAACCTAAGCTGATGTGTGCATGTCACTGCATTCTTTAGCACAATTACGTGCAGGAAGAGTAGCTGGGTGCTGCTGTCCCTGTGTGGGGTTTGTTGGAATGCAATTATTCTATTTTACAGAGGGAAAACACAGTTTTACAGTGTCCTTTCTCTAAGAAGCAATCTTCATAGAAACATTACTTAGTAAGGTTTTGAAGTGCAATGTAAATCTGCCATACTTTTTCAGATTTCCACTAACTGTGGTGCTACAGCAATAGTTCATTCCTGGAATTAGTACTGTCCATTTAATAATCTCAGTAGTTATGATCTTCAAAAATCCCTCAGGCTATCTGAAAAACAAGTAGAAAATAATTCTTTCTGTAATGTTGAACAAAAGGGACATGAACAGGGGTAATTAAAACCCTTTTTATAAAGAAGAATCATCATCAAATGCAGAAAGAACATTTGCCACAAAGGAAAAAATGTATAAGTGCTAAAGTTTTCAGTATGTATCACTCATTGTTTCTTACCAGTACTGCAGTCCCTTATAGACTGGTGAGTAAATAATGAATTTTTTTCTAATTTGTGTTTTGATTAGCATGAATTCCATTGTATAGCTCAGTCATCATAAAAAGTATTTCTTCATGATCAAGAGAAGGCAGGAGAGTTTTAAGTTGACACAATTTAACCCAAATGAAAATTCCCAAGTATTTCAAAAGAGTAGAAACCTAATCAGGACATGTCTTGTGCTATATGTGGTATCAGAAGAGAAACAGGCTATTCATATCATGACTTGCTGAGACAAACATACTGCAAAAATTAGCATACTGCAGAAATTAGCAGTAAATAAAATGTGTAGGTTGCAAAGTTTTTTGGAGGTGTCTCTCCATAGTGCTAGTTTGACTTGGAAACACTTGTAGCTGACAGTGAATTTTATTTTTTTGATAGAATTGCAGAGTGATTTTATATTGATTTTTAAGAAAATAAAGCTCAATTTTATATTGAGATGGGAATTCTCAGTTGAGTGAGACTTTAGCTCAACTTTGGCATGTCAGGAGTTCCGCAATCAGTTGTGGCTGCCTTTGTGGAATGCCACATTATTAATTTCATCTGATTTACCCAATTTACCTGTAACGCCTAGAGTTATGGTCCTGTCCTAAAGAAGCTTGCAATTCTGTTTTGTTTCATCAGAACATGTTGACAACTTTGAGAAAAATTTGTTTTGAGGGAAGGAAATTATTTTTCTTTTTTTGACCAATACTTTGTGGACAGGATTTTAAGCATTTACACTTCATACTATTATGGCTGAAGATGGAATTTTATGGAGAGGATTCCCACTGTCTTCTTTTATCAGTGGAAAGCATTAAATATTTGTAAACCTGTGGCTTTTTAAAACAAGCTGCTATTCAAAGCTAATTTCTGAACCTGCTCTAGATTCAGATTCCCCATTAACTCTGATACACAGATTGCTTTTTCATTTGACACTGCTTAAATTAACTATACAGAGCTGGTGAGTGCTACTTTCAGCCTTGTTAGTGATCTCCATAACTGGTTTTGTCTATTGTAGCCCTCATAAAATAATACGCCAATCAAAACCTGCTTTCAAAGTCCTTTCCCAAACCTACATTTTTTCCTCAGGTATTTAAGAAATAATTAAACCCAGTTATATATAGAGCTGCTGAGGGAGAAAAATGTTAATTTGTCAAGCTTATATGAGAAATATATGTGTATAATATGTATAAATAATTATGACAATTCAGCGTTATGATACCATGTGCTGGTTGTGGCTGCGGTAGAGTTAATTTTCCTTATAGTAGCAAATATGGGACCGTGTTTTGGATTTGTACTGGGGACAGTGCTGAGTAACTCAGGAATGTTTTTGTTACTGCTAAGCAGTGCTTACACAGAGCCAAGGCCTTTTTGCCTCTCACTCCATCACTGAGCGGGATGGGTGTGCACAAGTTGTTGAGAGGGGGTACAGCCAGGAAGTTGACCCTAGCTGACCCAGGGTATATCCCAAACCATATGGTGCCATGCTCAGCATATAAAGCTGGGGAAGAAAGAAAGGCAATGCTGGGAGTGACGGTGTTTGTCTTCCCAAGCAGCAGTTACACATGATGGAGCCCTGCTTTCCTGGAGATGGCTGAACACCTGCCTGCCCAAGGCAACTGGTGAATTAATTCCTTGATTTGCTTACATGCAGGGCTTTTGCATTACCTATTAGACTGTCCTTATCTCAACCCACAAGTTTTATGTCTACCCTTATGATTCTTTCCCCTATCCCACTCAGGGGGTATGAGTGAGCGGCTGGGTGATAATTGCAGTCTGGGGTCAGAACAACTTAAAATAGTTTTAGATTAAAAAATACCTAGATTCAGTTTTGAACTGAGTGAATGTAAAAATGTCTGGTTTACAGTGACAGAATTTGTGGCATCTTCCCAGTCATTAAATGTTGTATTCAAGCTAGTAGGATTTTGATGCTTTTTCAGGACAGAACCAGTAACCTCTTTAGTGCCATTTGATAAGCAGAGACCCAAGCAGACTATAAGATACAGTGCCATGAACTCTTTTACAGTTTTCAGTACTTCCTCTAAAAATACATAAAGAATTTCACAGCTCTGGGCATCTGTGTTCTTATATACTTCCAGCATCCCACTAAGATTTCCAGTGCAAGTTAGAATCATGAGTCTGAATGGTGTAGCTGAAATGGCATTTGATACATTTATTTTTAAGTACAGCAATTTGGTTCACTTCTGCAAGTTTTTGTAAGTTTTCTTCTGCAAGTTTCCTTTCTTAATTTAATTCTTCTCCTGCATAAACCACACAATGTCTTTAGAGAGTATTTTTTCTGTCAGCTTTTAAGAGAACTACTACGGAACAACATTAAACTGTAGTTCTCTTTTTGTTTTACTGAATTGCAGGAAATGAAGTTATAATTCCTTCCTGCTTCAGCTTTTCTCTTTTTCATCCAATTTATATCAATTGCAAATTTATATTATCTTTCTTTATGTCACTTAAGACTGAATTCATGTTAGTGGAATGTTGTAGTCAACTGATTTTGTACTGTTTTAAAAACAGCTCAGCAAGGACTGAGCTTGTCTGATTTCCCTTCTTTTTTGAAAAAATGAGGTTTTTCTTTTAATTTTGCCTTCTGATTTGATTTCCCCGTACATTTATCTTTGGAAAGGTTCATTGCTAACATTGTGATGTTCAACAGTGCCAGTGCATGCATAAGTGACATTATCAGAAGTTCTGATGAATGCTTGCAGTTTGACTATATCTAGAATTACATGACTCAGGATAGCGTGTTTCACTGGGACTGGGTTACAGGGAAGGAGAAAATGGCACTGCAGTTCCTGAGGTGCATGATCACAAAACACCTGTCATATGTTCTTTTTGTTGTGTCTGAAGAGTCACTGATTCACTTTGTGATTGATAGACTTTGGAGTAATAATATTGGTGAGTTAAAATATATTAAGAATTCCTTTAGTGGGAAACATGAAATTATTTACCACAAAGGTACAATCTAGCACATCTGGTAGGTGCAGAGAAGCTTTCTAACAACCTGCAAGAAGCCTTTTTCTATCAGTTAGCAATACGGAATTTCTACCACCTGATGCATACTACTTAATTTGATCTGGTGATTAAATGCTTTAAATATTATGCTTAAAACATAATGAGATAAACAAACTGCTATCATATATATAGCATATATCTTTAAATATGTTACCAAAGCACTGTCTTATTTCATCTGGCATAAATTTGTCATTGACTCTGCTTTCTTGTACTAATTGTGGTATCAGATGCAGATAATACACCTTCCATTGCCGCTAGATTACTCCACATTTGTTCACTTCTGTGAACTGCAGAAGAGCACAAAGAATTAGAAATAAAATTAATTAAAATTAATATAAATTACAAAGTTAGAAACTTTCTTAAACACTTTCATCCAGGAAGCAGAAATAAATGTCTTCAGTTCTACTCACCAAAGAGTTTGAAATACGGTCAATAAATCCCTGTTCTAGCTGTTCTCAACACTGTCATAAGGGATTGGGGGGTTTTGAGTGTTAAATGCATATTATAAAACAAGACAGGAGAGGTTATGTAAGTCAAGTAACTGAAATGCTGTTGGCTGTAAAAATGCTGGCACAGAAACTCCGAAGAATTTCAGAGTCAGAGTGGCTATGGTAACAGAGTCTGAACAAATATTTGAGCAGGAAATTCACAGATTTAGGGGGGCTAGTAAATAGGTTGAAGGCCAAGGAGTTATCATACCAGCTGCATAAAAATTGCAGATGAGCAGCTTAATCTCTCAAATTTTTGAAGACTACATCAGACCCTATACACATATCCACATACATTCTTCCTGTGCATTGTTTTCCAGCATGCAAAATATTTTCGTATTTTTACTCACATTGCCCAATGAGAAAAGGTATTCTAAAAGAAAATAAAAAAACCTCAAAGCAACCACACAGGTTTATACTCAAGAGTTTAATTAAACTCAATTTAAGGAGTTTATGCCAAAGATTGAACTAATTGGGAAGAATGCATTAAAGCTCAAACTTGGAGTAAACAGAAAAAGTTAAATTATTGGCGGCTGCATTTTACTTTTACTGAGAGCAAAAAAGGAAAAAGAAAACAAACTTAAAGGGTTCTGTGAAAAAAAAATGAACGTGTCTGTGTGCATTAGTCTCTGCTTGTGTACATCCTTTGAGACAACCTGCCTCCTGGCACAAAAACATAGCTGCCTTTGTGGCAGGGATGTGAGAAAATATTTTCCATTTAAAAATTCATCAGCAGAAAGTAATAGAACATTATATAATAAGGTGATTTTTAGAACCTATTAGTGACTATTTGCTTTTTATACTGTCATTGTTTGCTGAAAATCTATCAGAAATGTGTAGTTCATGCTAATTTTCTTCTTTAGTTATCACAACTATTTTCTGCATTCTTTATATTGCACATCATTGAGGATGAGTAATTCACTTGTAAACATGTTCTTAGTAATGAGTTTTGTTGAAAATTGAGATATCACAGGTTAATATTCTGCAATTTTTATGACAATCTTAGTATTTTCAGAACCTCTAATTTCTTGTCTCTCACAGAACAACTGTATTGTTATCTCTGTTCTGGTGAGCCAAGGAGAAAACTAAAGAACATGGAGATTAGAGCAAAAAACTGAGAAACAAGCTTCTTTCCATGGGCTCTTTGCCTCAAAACCACTTTTCCAGCTGATTTACCCAACATTCACCTGCATATCTAATGGAGGGGCTTTGTGATGCTCCGTGTGTCATTCTGTTTGTTTTCACATTATCACACAAGAAAAAGGTCTATGTTGGCAAATTTTATGTCAATCACAGTAAACTTCACAGTGGCTAGGCAGGAGCCGGTGCAAAACATGGCCAGTGAGGAGGCTGGCATTTCTCACAAACTCTTATGGCCCTGTGGGGTCTTCTGGGAAAAAAAATGTAACAGCAGGTGTGCTGTTGCAAACACTTAAAAACTGATAAAACTAGTTGCATGGGTGACCCAAAGGAAATGAACAGTGGTTTTGTCTCTGTATGTGTTTGGCTGTGTTGCAGGTAATGGGGTAATTTGATTATGGTACTGCTGATGTAAGCTGAGTTCTAGATGTCCTAGAAGAAACATGTAGCAGATGCCTGTTAGAAATGCTACTCCTAAAATCAATGTGGAAAGCTGTTACTCAGGGAATGTAAGTCTCTTCCTTGAGAAGGTTGTGGGAGAAAAAACTTAGGGACAGCTATGCTTCTGCAGTGTCTATCTGGGCAGACCTACAGGAAAGTGAATTTTGAATTGAGTGCAGGAAACACAAAGGTGGGGGGTCAGCACAGGTATTCAGGCGCAAAAAAACCTAACAAATAGTGGCTGTTAGAAGACTTCTTGAGATCAGATGGAAGGTGACAGCCTTGATTAGGGAGACGACGGAAGGTCTCTTGGGAGTTTGAGCCTGTACACCTTCAGAGAATATCTAGATACTTGATCAACACACACCTGAGAGGCCTGAGGCAGCTGTTGCTGTGATTGTGGACTGCTCCTAGAGCTGGTCTGAAATGTGCTGGAGCTGAAGGAATAGCCAAAATGAGCCTGTTATGTGACGTGACAGTCTGTGGATCTTGCTAAAGTAGCACTGTTTGGTAGCTGAAATAATACAGTAGGTTCCAACAGTGTTTACAGTGAGGTTATAAAGCCAACATAGCAGATTTCCCCAACTTGCCGTGAATACTTCTCATGGTAAATGGGAATTTATATTGATGAGATTTCAGACATAAGTGCTCAAATGATTTTGATTTCAAATTTAAAGAATGCTTTCTGTAATTGCTGGAATTCTTATGACCTCTGATGTTGGAAGCCATAAAGAAGCTGGATTATTCAATTGTTACTGAACCTGTTGAAGTCAGCGGTAACATTTTTAGGCTTGGTGTTTTGTTGCCCGTATCTAAATGTGCTATAAAAATGTGTTATAGAAGTGAAAGCTATATTAGAATTCCAAAACCCGTGCAAGTAATAGTTCTCTGAATGTTTCATTTGCATTTATTGCTGTCTTGTCTCTGTCTATACACAATATGCTGCAGATTCCTCTAAAAATAAGTTCCTTTTATGCCAGAAAGGTCTTGGAGGGAAAAAAATCACATAACATGGTTGAGAGTTAGTTGTACACAAAGCTCCTTCAGAAGCTTTGCGTTTTGGAAATCAGTATCTGGGACTGGAACTCCAAAAACAATTTGCAGCATTTAAAAATAAATCTAGTAAACAGCAGTGAATGTCAGAGATACCATACAAAGCCTGGGAAGGGATGTTTGCACAGAAACTGTGTGCCAGGAATGCTCATCTTTCTGTCTATCCAGGATAGTTTCCTCTTCTTATCAGAGACTTTTGCACCACAAATAAATATCCACAAAGAAGTTTTAAACATAGGGGCTGAATCTTGTGAGATGATAAATATTTTTGAGCCAACTGAGCAAAACACTTTGCAACATATATGCTTAACTTCAGCTGACTGTATGAAGTTCTGCTTGCAATTTTTTTACGTACTGGATCAGGACCACCAGTCAGCACCTTGCAGGATTGATCGTTGTGTTTGTCTAGAGCAATTCTTGAGCAACTCAAACAACAAAAACATTGGTGACTGCGTGCAGAAAGTTATTTAAAAATATCTCAAAACCAATAACCATTCACATCTGTGTATGTATCCTGTCTTCTAAACTTTCCTGTAATCATTAAGGAAAAAGTGATTAGAACAAGAAAATGAGTTCCATGCTCTTATGTATGCTGCGCCCTTGGTGTGCTGAATATTTCAATGCTGCAAGTCTGAATTAATGTTGCAAAATCACTTTTAAGTAGGCTGTGAGGAACTTCCAGCCTTTTAAGTTTCTGGACCTTCAAGCTCTTTCCTTCTGTGAAAGTACTTCCTTAGCAAGTGGCAGAGTCTTCTGGAGTGCTCAGAAACTACTGTTATAAAAATTATTTATGTACAGGCTCTGACATGTTTTGAAACAAAACTGTATGTAATATGGGGATGATTTAGATACACATCAGAAATTTTCATCTTCATACAATGCATACTGAAGTAGCTAGGTTTTGGCTGACTTAATACAGCAGAATGAGGGAGGTGATCCTGCCCCTCTAAGCTGCTCTCGTGAGACCTCACTTGGAATATTGTGTGCAGTTCTGGTGTCCTCAACATAAAAAGGACATGGAACTGTTG